>JAAAKQ030129927.1:0-13521 GCA_010016005.3 Zanna intricata | reverse complement strand
CATTTTCCGGTGCAACTTGCAATTAATATCGAAAGGAAAATACATTCCATTTCTAAAAGATGGATATTTGAAAAGGCAGATTGGACGAGCTTCACAGCAAATACGATACTCCCACAGACAACTGGAGAGGATTTTAATGTATACTTTATGTGAGGATCATTTTAATGTATACTATTATACAACACAGTTAAAATACATATGTTAGCAGTCATTTTATCTGATTCTTTTAATTTAACTCCATCATACATTTTATTACTAACAATATACACTTACCTAACATTATGTAGCTTTTATATTTTCCCCTAATGTACGTAAATAGTTAATAAATTCATAGACCTCCTTTCTTTTCTTTTTTCTGTTTAGCCTCCGGAACCACCGTCAGTTATTATTTCAGAGGATGAGTAAGGATGATATGTATGAATGTAAATGAAGTGTAATCTTGTCCAGTTTCAGATCGACCATTCCTTACATGTGCGGTTAATTGAAAACACGATATCCACAGTCTAGTATTAATCTGCCTTCACTAGCATTTGAACTTTAGAATTCTCAACTTCGAAATCAGTTGATTTTTGATGACAAGTTTAAAGACTGGACCAATCTGATGGGTTTACAGACCTGCTATTGATTTAAATTAAATATCTTCCAGTAATATAACCCGCATTTTTTTTATATTTCCTTACGTATCTTCTGGTTTGGAATTTTAATTATAAATATATTACCATGAATCTTATTATGCATAAAATATAATATTAATTTAACATAAAATCTAAAAATAAATGTACATCTTCAACAAATAATTCACCAGATTTTCTGTTTTCAACTATTTCCCTTAACCTGCGATTATCATTAAGTGTATTTTTATCAGGAATTTCTATTTCTTCTGTTCCATTACTCAAAATATTAAGTGTTCTCATTCTAATATTTTCATTTACAAACTTTTCTAAATTTTGTACCGCCCCTGTTTGTATCCAATAATTAGAAAATACTTCAGTTTCGAGATATATAACCGTAGAATTTAATAAAAGGATTAGGAATTCTAATATTATTTAGTAGCTTTAGTAGCTTAACGCTGCTAATAACTATGTTGTACCCATTGTACCACTACAGAATGGGACAAAAATACAGAGTGGTATAAAATGGATGAAACTCTATAGTTTCTATATATATAGTTTATGTATATATAGTTTCCTAATAAATCAATAATTTTACCTATGTCTTTTCCAGATTTAAAAAAGGTTTTTTTTTACTGGAGTATCGTACTCGTATCTGAGCACAGTCACTCTTTTATTAAAATGTAAATAAAGATACTCTTTTTGGGATTTTGTGCTTTTTTTTTAATTTTTGGTTCAATCGACTGCAATCAAAAGGAGAGGTGCACAACTAAATGTTACAACAGTCCTAAATCTAAAATTTCAACATTTTACGGCTAATCGTTTTTGAGTTATGCGAGATACATACGTTTTCTTTACTTCATACAAGGAAGAAAAAATAAACAATTCTCAGTTTATTCTTCTCGAAATTGTCATTTCTAATGATCTAATCATCTGGCAATCACCAAGATTTTATCTCCTTCTTTCAGAAAGTCACTCCTCCCGAGCCTAAATTTGGAAATCTTTATGGACTGTTCCTTATAATTTCAGAGATTTTAAATAACGTTCTGACCAAAAATAAAATAATAATAACAAGCTTATGCGAAAAAAATCGTACTTTGTGTTTACAGTGATGTGAGTTTAATCAGTAAAAAAAAAAAAAATTATTCATGATTTTTATACTTATAATCTGGTAGATAAATAAATATCACAAACCGATCGTTTCTTAATCTGACTTAATTTTTTTTTAAATTTTCAACTAATCCTTTAAATAATTTAAAAATTATTACTATTATAATTCTATAAATGCAAACGGAAATTAACAAAAGGTTGTCAGTTATTTTAGTTATACAAAAAAATTATTAAGTTTTGAACTAATTAAATAAATAAAAGATCATCCTTATTTTTAATTTGTTAATCACTTCTAAAATAAAACGTAGTAAATAATTTTTAAATATATTAAAAAAAAACAAGAACACATTGTTAATCTTATATATAAATCCGAAAGTTGGTTTGTTTATTTGCAACAGCATCACGCGACAATCAACTGACCATTGCTTTCAAATTTTCAGGATACAAATTTAGTATCCCAGGGTAAGTTTTAGGACATAGATTGAGGCTCTGGCCTGCTTTGGAATGAAGTAGTGAATTAAGGATGTTCATTAAAGAAACAACAGTAAATTCTTTTAGTTCATTATATTTCTGTCACCATGGCAGTGACAGTGAATGAAAAAAATGATTAATTCATTTTTATTTAATGAATGTCTGTAAAATATTTAATATTCTCACCACTATAGTTATTATTATACTCCGGGCGATGATAACATGGAGACGTTTTTCACTCACGATAAACAAAAAAAAAAAAATTATTATACTGTTTTTTGAAGTTCAGTTTTTTTAAAAAGTGTTTGAATTACTTTCTTCGTCATTTCCTCTTCTCTTTTCTTTTTTTGTACATAATGTGCCCTTTCATTATTCATTTTTCTTCTTCTCCCCCCTTCCGTGCAGTTTTCTTTCTCATTATGCACTTTAAGAAGACATCGAATTTAGGACGATCAAGTGTAAGCGTAGCCGGGCTTCATGAGAAGAAGGAACCAAAGAGCAAAGAGATCAGCGCCCGGAGATTGAAGAGGGATATAAATTCGAAATTCTCTCACAACCATGAGGAAAAAAGGCGTAGGGGAGATCCAGGAGGTGAAACCCCGTGGCTAGACGACCAGGCGAACGAAACGAACCTGATTGGCCAATGTTTTTATATTATGGCCAAATATAAACGTATTTCTTTTAAAACTTCTTAATTTTTTTTTATAAAATTGTTATAGCATATTTTAATTTTTTTTTCATAGGTAATTTTGAAAACTATTGAATCAATGTAAAATTTCCATCAGCAAATAAATTGAAATTGAATTAATTATTGATTATTATTCAATCATTTTTCATCGAATTTTATTATTGGATATTGTCAGTTTTAAATATTGTAGTAATATTATTAAGACACTTAAGAAAAAGGAAACCTCTAAAAATATCTTTCACCTATTTTTATATTCTAAGGAAGTTTCTAGCATGAAACAATCCGATCTCTTTGTAGGAAGTATAAATAATTAGTGTATGAGATTAAATTAGTTATTGTGATTCTTTCAAGAGGATAATCCTCGTAAATATTTTTTCTTAGGATACTTAACAAGAAGCACATTATGTAATTCTTAAATATATCTGGGAAAGAAACCACTGATCGATTACTAAAGACTTTTGCACAAAAGGATTCGAGGTAAAATGAACCATGTAATTGTATTTACTTTACAATCTATATTTTTGTCTTTAATTACAAAGCATTCTTTTTAAGATAACGTTCATTTTAATTTTCTTTGACGATAAACATTCATAAGTAAATAGTTTATCTTTCTGATTAATTTTTTTTTATTGTTCAGAAATATAGAGAGTATTTTCTAATTTACATTTCCTATCAACTACAGTCAGCTTTTAACTTTCTATGAGATAAGCTTATTTCTCTCCTGAAATACCTACTCTTCTCAGTTCCACCTTAGGAATTTTGATCGTTTTTTCCTTACCCTATATATCAAAGTCAAAGAAGTTTAAGTTAAGTTCGAAAGTAGAAACTTAATTACTTAGGCGATTTGGATTTACCCACAACGCTTAAGTAAATAGTTGGGCAAGACATATTTCATGTTGTGTCGAACTGTACAGAATGTAAAACGAACAAGCACATCATTTAATGAGTTTAGAAGTCAACCAAGTTTTAATCACCTTGTACACACCTAAACGCTTCTATGCTCATTCTCCTGCGAGATTTGTTCAGAAAGCAGCTCTAATTTCATAACTTCACTCGCTTTATCTTTCTCGCTGTTCCCCTTATTTTCCTACTCCAGTATTTTCCCTCTGCAATATTCACTTAGCCAACAAACACAGAAGTCTTGTTGTGGTAAACCTCTGTAGAACCCAGATAAGATTCGAGTAATTGGGTATGATATCCCGTTAAATTAGAAATGTGAGAGATATTTTTTTTTTTTAGTTTTATATCTAAATTTATACATTTACACGTACATTTATACATTTTTTTTTTTCATTTTAGGAAACTAAAACTGATCTTTTTTTACTTAAAAGAGAATGAAAGTTCTTAATGCAAAATGTGTTAACTGTTTATGATTTCTATCAAGAAAACTGAAAGAAAAGGATGAATTTTCTGACAAAGGTAGATCAAAAAGAAACATCAGCAAGAATATGTCTAAGCAAGGGGAAAGAAATTTTAATAAATGATTCAAGTAATATTTCTTCGAATATAATCAGTGAATTATTTTTATTCACTATTACCAATGTTATTATATGATTCGTTGTAGACCCATTAATTAGGAATTCTCCCGCTAGCCATTTTAGCATTATTAGTTAAAAATAATTTTTTTATAATTTCTAACGCTTTAAAATAAAAATAAGATGATAGTCAAATAAATTAATGGAAAAACTCTCAAAGGAATACTCCGTCAATTGTAATAATGATTAATCATAAATCACAAACCCCTCTGAAATAAATTTTATAAAGAAATATCCATAAGTTGTTAAATCGGATGGAAGAATAGTTTTACGTAATGGGATAATTTGTGTAGATACTTTTATATTTAAATTTTTATAAGTATTCTGAATGCTTTAATTTTACTGTAACTACAATTGCTACAGAGAATACAGATACTTTACAGGAACATGACTTTATTACGTGCAAAGTTTAGTTCCAATAGAGTTTAAACTTTTACATAAATTCATGTAATCATAATAAATTATCATATTTAAACATGTTTAAAAACTAATTATTTTAATTTTCAATATAGGTTAAGTACAATCGCAAACATAATATAAAATAACGTTATCTACTATGAGACCGGTATAATAGCAATAATAATAAAAAGAATGATCGAATTTTTTTACACAAAAAAAAGAGTATCAGGATTTGAAAGCTATTTAATATCTCTTAAGTTTGACTTGCAGTAATGATTCAAATGAAATGAAGGAGTAAGAATCTCTTTCATTTCATTTGGATCATTAACATTATCATCATTTGAATCGTACTATCATTTCATTTGAATCATTCAGTCATTGACACTATAAGTGTCCCCGATAAGTGTTCACTGTGAAGATCTTTCATTTCGTGACACGCATCCAACTGATAAAAGTGTTCATCCCACACTTTAACCCAGCATTTTGGAATAATGAAATGGGCAACTGCTTTAATCCTGTCCCTCAAATGGGGTCATATCGGTGACGTTGGCAGCACCGTAAACAAGTTCTCTAATCGGGTTCATGCCAACTGATCCAGCGGTAGGGAAAAACGACATTCCCGTAAAAAATTATGCCTATGAAGAGGCGCACCATATTGTTGCCATAGAAATTCTATGGTGTATTTTAAAGTTGAGGAAAGAGCCTTGTAAGCAGCATACCAAATAAGCTATTAATCTTACGCTTGCTTTAAAGAAAAAGAATTTGCCGTCAGGATTTCGCAAAAAAAGAAATTAATTTTGTTGTGTCCCTTTCGAATTGGAAGAGATCATAACAATTTTCTAACCCTGTAGATACGGATATTATGTGTGCTAACGTTTCCATAAGAAGAAATGTTGACTCATCACTAAACACAGTACGATCAAGAAGTTGTCATCTTCATGTTATATTTCGATCATTATTATTATTACTTTCGAAGTTGACAAATATATCGTAATCGGTAGACTTCAAAGACTGTAACAGCTCTAAACAGTGTGAACGCAAATGTATGCGTTCCTTAAAACATTTTACACTGCCGTCACCGACGTTGTTAGTTCGCAGCTGGCCGTCCTAACAGATTTTTTAGGACTTGGCATGAAACATTTTCACGTTCAACATTCCTTCAAACATTCTTGGTCGTCCCATATTCTTTCGTTTTACACAGATAACCGATTATTTCAGGCTGATTATGTCATCGACTAGTGTTGTTATCACTTGAAGGATCATTAATAAACTTTTTGCGAAAGCACGATGAAACGGTAACCATACAATCACATGTAGCAAATTTTACCACAAAGGATTATTGTTTAGTCTCTCTCTCTATCTGTGCTCCTGGCCCTGTCAAACGGAAAGATACGGAATCAACGAACGGCCATACGCGCAACTGAAACTTCTTTTTTCTATATGATTCTGCCTTAACACTACATCTAAGTGATACCATAATAAATTAAAACCCAGATGTTCTTCGTTGTATACCCGATATATTAATTCAACTAGTGTAAGACTGTTATTTTATTACAGTTATTGACACGAGAATATTTATAACAGTAAGGAGCTAACTACCGCGTATTTAAAAGTACAAAAAAATCTTCCGCGAATTTTAAAGTACAGTAGCATCGTGAAGATTAAAAATAGCAAAATATGTTTGTTTCTAACATAATCCATCCCTGTAGTTATTTATGATATTAATCGATTCTCACGTATTTGTTGGATGAAGAATGTTGTTTCTGATTTGCATAACTAAATTGCAGATTATTGTGTAAATTTTTATGAATTAAAAAAACCGCATAGTTTAAAATTGGGCAATAATAATAAATATAGATATGAATAATTCAGTTATACATATCTTTTATTTGTTAATTAATATTTTTCATTATGAATAAAACATCATCTGTAACATATGTTGACCGTTCTCGCTAAGATTTTTAGATACAAACAAGAAAGCGAATTTAAATATTATTTGTTAACGTTATTATTTTTGGTATTATTGTCATTCCAATGGAAGCCATAATTTAATTCCGCTAAATAAATTTTTTGTTTAAACCTTTGTTCTTAAATATTTAGAATGTTGAAATTGTGGAAAATACTAAATTTTACCACCAATTTTTTTCTTAAAAAAAGGGGGTCAACAGTTTTTTGTGATTAGTGGTGATATTATCAAATAGAAAGTAGTAAATTAATTAAAGTTTTAATCAATTAATCTTCTATGATATTTAAGAATATTTTTTTTATTTCTATAATAAGTTAAAAATAATGAGAAGTATACTAATAATCAAACTTAAAATCGTTTGTTTGTTTTTTTTTTTTTTTTCATATTATTTGTACATTTTAAGAAATAACGTTCCATTAAATTTTTTATCTTTAACTTTTTAATTGCTACATCAATTTAAAACACATTTTACATGCAATTAAATTAACCTGGTTTCTTTACTGCTTATGTTAGAGGAAGATAATTTTAAATGTAATTTTGTAAAAGAATTTTTATTCAGCTTCATTTTAGTAATTTATTTATTTTTTCTTATTTAATTAAATTATATAAGAGCGATAAAATGTACACCAAAAATTAAAATAAAGCTTCACTGTTTTATACGTATTTATTTTTTTAATTAAAAAAGAAAAAGAAAGAATTATTTTAATGTAAATAAAAGTCCACATCAATTTATAATTAGTAATATTTGTACGTTTGTTTTATATCGCATTGTATATCGCATTTTAATATCGCATTGTATGATGCATACGTAATCGAAGTATTTTTATTTAATAATGTTTGTTTCTTTCATATTACATCATTTAAATGCAAAACTTAATAATTTTCTTACTGTACATGAGTGTTTCTTCTTGTCACGGTTTGTAAGCAGCCGTCATATAACCTTATATTTTAAATAGATACTTGAAATTTTATTTCCTTTTACTTTAACGTAATTTATTTTATTTATGTACTATAATTAATTTTTTAAGGGATAAAAAATAAAGTTTTATAAATCGGTGATACATTTACGACGTCAGAAATTAAAAATTATCAAATCTTTCTTTTGTAAGTTAACTAAATTATAGGATTATTATTATTATTACTATTGTAAAGACTGTTTTCTCCGTTTCCGTACACTCTTGAATAAATCTGTAGGTGAGTTTTATCCTGAACCTCGAAAAGATGTGAGTAAACTGTTCGTTTGGTTTTGTGTATGTGCTTCTTAACCGGATTACAACGTATACATACATGTCATTTTGATTTCGAGCTATTAATAACTTTTATAATTATATTTATTTGTTGTATTTCATTTTACATTAATAATTATAATAATCTTGTTAAATTTTAAATTTCTTAATTTCATTTTTATATTTCCTTTTTTTGACGTATTTTCTCTTTAGTTAAAGAAATAGGATGGATATAAAAATTTACAGGACGATGATTTGAGAGCCCGTCACTCCAAAAATAGAAAAAAATTGAATTAAAAGAATTCCTTGTGTGTGTGAGATAGATAGAGTGATAGAGGGGGGGGAGAGAGAGAGATAACACTCAATACTTCTAAATAAAGAAAACAAACCTTTACCCTTGCTATTAATAGGATATTAATTTATCTGAAGTAACTGCTCCCTCTAATCACGATTAGTACAAGATATGTATCATGAACTTTTTAACCCTCATTACATTTTTTATCCTCTTTATATCTTAGAGGTTTTATATTAAAATAAAATATAAAGAGAACTCCTAACACTAAAAATTGTTTTTTAAACTTTCTAGTTTTATCAATTTCTATTACTGTTTTGTGTACTTATTTTAAAAAAGGAGGCAATTCAAAATGGAAATATTTTTTATTCGTTTTCGCAAGAAAATTATTTGCAAGGAATTATGTAAATTTTTTTTTATACATTAATTTCTGCTCATAGCCAAAATTACTATTATAAAACAGATTACCTTCGAATAAAGGTGAATCGATCTCATAAAAATCAGTAATATCCTAACGTTAAAAGTAATTTTATCTTTCCTGTGAGAGGTTTAATTTGTAAAATTATGTAGTAAATTAATTAAAATGTCAATAACATCGTAACCAATTTTTTTTTTAAATATTATTTTATTTTGTTTAATTTTAGATTGACTGCCACGATCTTACTTGTTCTCATTTTTTAAATAAAAAATTCAATACATTAATAATGAATATATTGACATCAGAATTAAATTTTTTTTCTCGTTTTTTTTTTTTTATAGGTGTACAGCAAATCGATCTGTCAGGACTGGTAGGAAATACAATAGATCTACCCTGTTCAGTAACAACAGAAAAATGCGGTGACTTACATAGCATCAAATGGTATCGAGGGTCGTCACGTATATTCGTTTTCAGCGAAATGGCCAATATAGCACGATCCGAAGGAGACTATACTGATCGGTGAGTGTTCTCATAAATTTTATTTTAAAAGTTTATAAAATTCTTCTTTTTATCTTTTTAATACGTAAAATTACTTATAAATAAATTCTTGTATCGTACCATTTTTAGAATGAAATTAAGTATTAGAATGTATAAAATTAATTGATACCTTTATCCTTTTTTTTGAAAGGTATCCTTTCAAAAAAAAAAAAAAAAGACTGGAAGACTAGGTTAAGAATCCTCATCAAGTATTAAAATTAATTGCAATTAGTACTCTTATTCAAATTAATCTTTAGCCATGAATATCTATTATAAATAGTATTATATAACAAAATTCAGAGGCTATAATAAAATCTGAGGATAGTATAGGTTTACCTTACGTTGTACTTACTTTAAAATAGCATTTCATAGAACGAAACATCTATTTTGGGATTATTATGGAAAGATGATAATATAAAAGGAATGAATATAATGTTACATTTTTTATTCAAACCTCCAAAATTTTAGAGGATACTTAAGTTGATAGACCTAGTAAATAAACGTTTTCGATGGCTAGAGCAGTTAGTTATTCGCTCAGCGCGATCTGTTTCAAAATAAAGACTAGTTTTGTCAAATATAGAAATTATATATATAAGTATAAAATCGTATACGAGATATTCAAGCCTTTTTTCGTACATATTTTTAAATATATACATATAAATATTAAATAAATTATCCTTATGAATTATAAATAAATAAATTACAATTATTTTGTGAATAATAAATAATACTATAAAATTATCTGCTTATTTTATTACTAAGCAAATATACTGCTCATAACAGCATAAGTATTGCAATTTTGCAAGCAACAGCACTTAAGATTGCGCACAATTTCTGGCGCCTTCATATACATACATGACAGTATCTCTTCCTTACAAATCATTTATTTTTGTCTACTGTCACTTCAACTGAAAATAATGTGTGGTAGAGATAGCAAAACTTATGTTTTCATTGTTTTTTTTTTTTTTAATTATTATTTACTATTCCAAACGTACAACTGCATTGCTCTTCTAGTGGTAGTGACTTTATGTGGTTTAACTAAAAAGTATGTAGTTCAGCTCAATATTTTCGTACCCCACTCATTGATAAGAATTGGGCATTATGTGATATATAAAATAAAAAATCTATCAGTATTAATTACAACGACTTATTTATGTTCAAACCTTCCGTCATAACAGTTGCATAGAATTTATAAAAATATTGAAAAACAAAATTTAAATTTATAATCTACTGGTTGTGTTGTTGGCAGTTTTCCATAAGAAAACCTGAACTTGTTTTGAGTCGGCGGAGGATAAAGCGATTTCTTTTAGAATTTTCTGAGCTGTTCGATGCAAAATTTTCTGTTATGTGCTGAATTTATGGATAATGATTATCGTTAATGATACGTCAATATCCTGAGGACTGGGTGGGTTGTTTATCCATCCTACTCGCAAGGTTAGAAATAATACTTGTTCTTGGTAAAGTTTGTAAGGTACTTTTAACTGCATTTATAAAACTACGTAATCTATTACGTAGATTACGTAATAGGGATAAACTCTAGTTTATCCCTATTAATTTTGCTTACACGATCGCCCTTTGTGTAAATTATTATTATTATTCTTTTTCTTCATCATTTATTTCATTCCTTCACCCTTGACTTTTTTATCCTTGGATGTTACATTATTGTCATCATAACACTAACTAGATCCGTATTAAAGATACGGTGAACCGTTTAAGTTACTGCATCCTTTAAAAACTAATTAGTTTGATGAGGCTACCTTTAAAAAAAGATTGACTAATTATCTTAACAGTTATAAACAAATAACAGCAAGATTTTCTGATTACTGTATCCTCTCTCTTTTTTTCTGTTTAGCCTCCGGAACCACCGTAAAGTATTACTTCAGAGGACGATTGAGGATGATATGTCTGAAATAAATGAAGGACAGTCTTGTACAGTCTCAAATCCACCGTTTCAGAAACGTGAAACCCAGCCACCAAAGAACACCGGTGTCTAGTATTCAAATCCATTTAACAGTAACTGGCTTTACTAGGGTTTGAATCTTAGTTCTTTTGACTAATTACCGTATCCTAACAACGGGTATTTCAATCATCTGCTTCTGCCGTTTCATATTTCTTTGCAATTATTTCATATCTTTGGTTTATTTAATAAAATTTTATTGTTGATCAATTTTTGAATGACATTTTATAATTTGACTATTTTAGTTGAAAAAACTCACACACATTTCCTCATTTTATATAAATAATATTTAAAGAAATTTTAGAACAGCTCTTATTTACGTTAAAATATGCATGCAATAGTGTTTATAAATTAAACACGAGTATCGTAATTGTTGAGTAATGTAGCATATTAGTTGTTTTAATGTCATAATTGCAGTTAAGGTGTTGAGCTAAGCATTACCCAACAGTACAGTTTGTTGCTACGTACAGTACATTAACAACTTGAGACAAGTACTACTATGAGAGACTTCCCATGTGTATTGTTGATCCCTCAACCCTTCCTTGTTAGTCGCAACAACTACCTTGCTGCTCCTTAAAGTTGATACTCGTACTTTATTCCCCAATCTTACTATCATGTTCTACGTTTGTTTGCTTATAAATTTAACTGTTTATGTTAAGGTGCACGTAGTTCACAAAGGTATTATGTTAAGTGTTAAGTAAGATTATACTCTGTAGTCGATAAAATACTTCAGTAAAATATTCGCTTGCTAAACAAGAGTATTCTTTATGTATCCAAAAATTTATTTTACTTTTATTCCTGGAATGAACTTATTATATTTTCTTGGAATTCAACCTTAATGTTTTTCAATAAAATTATGTTTTGGCGGAGGGCTTTATAATCTGTCTTTCTCATAAATCATTCCTTTTCGTCTTTAAATAACCTGTTTTTGCTTACTCATTTATTCTAACTCCTTTAATTGTAATAACTTTTTTTTCTTATTTAAACTTCTTCTTGATTACTGATCAAGATGTCTCATACTGCTGAAAAATCACTAATTTTTTTGTGACATCAGTAGTCAGGAATCTGCGTGTACTTAAGGAATTATTGGCGACAGGCCCTTCCTGTGTCTGGGACGAAATAAAATGGCTGAAGACGTACAAATTAATAAAAATTAAGGTTTATACATACAATAGTACTGTATTAATTATGACATTTGATGATAAAATTTAAAGATTAAATCATCTTAAACAGTACGGAAATCCAAATTTTGTGATGTTCCTCCGTAGATCACACACGTGTGTCAAAATGTATTCGTAGAAAGCTTCATTTATTTAACCGAACGTAATTGTGATTTTCAAAAACATTTTTTATATTAATATTTTTGTAAGCATCGCCGACGGAAATTTCAGTAATACAGTAAATTTTAGTCCACTAGGGTAGGGTACATCTTTATATGAAATATTGTGATAAGAGAAAAATTGTCCTAAGTACCACCACCCCTTATATGCCTCTCCTTGCATTTTTCTGATGATTTTTCTTCCTTTTATATACTGCAAACGCTTCCCAGTAAATAGAAAATTTATTTATTTATTCGTGTTTATGTAATTTTTTATATATATGTTTATTTTTTTTATTATTTTGTGTTATATTTATTTTTAATGGCAATCCAATCATCCTACGATTAAAAGTAGAACTTTTAAAAACAGTAAAATTACACGATTATGAATAACTTTAATATAATGTTAGTTTATCTTTTCAGTCACTCTTGATATCGTCTTCAGTGGCTGGTATTATTCTTAAACTGACATTGATTGATATTATCATTAATATTAATTATTAATTTGATATTGATAATATCAAAGTTTTCTCAAACTTTTTCAGCAAAATTCTCAAATTTTTTGCTGCAATTTTATAATTATAAATTTCACATTATAAAATTCATAGAAATAAAAGACACACAAAACTATATCTGAATTTAAATCCAGCACACTGTAAATACTACATTTGGTAAAATCTGTCAAAAAAAAAATCTTTGCAATAGCATCAACTGATGATAGAAATGAGAACAGCAGCACCAATTTACTGAAGATGCAAAGCTATTAATTGACTTAAGTTTTGTAAATGTTATATTTATTAAATTTAATTCGGTTTGTTTTTGAAAACTTGATTGTTTAAAATAATTGTAAAAATGTAGTTTATTGGAATTCATGGTTCTCTGAGTTATTGTTATTGTTATTGTTATTACATTTCTTTTTTTTTTTTTTATTAGGTTTTATACGGGCATCGACTGCTATGGTCATTAGCCCTCGTCACATTCTTTAAATTAATC
>JAAAKQ030129905.1:0-13523 GCA_010016005.3 Zanna intricata | reverse complement strand
AAACTTGAATAGTATAATTTTCTTGAATATATTGAAATTAACATTTATGAATAAGCAACTTGCGTAATAACATAAAATACTTATGAATAATTATTAATTATACTTATGAGTTATACATCGTATGTTGCAACTAACATGTTTGAAATACTACAGGCTAATGTCCAGGCGTCTCGTCTAGTACTGATATTGCCCGGTGTGTCTACTGCAACCGAATATGGTGGTAATCGGATAGCAAGAACGAACCGAACCATATCGGTGTCTAATCTTCAACGTTCTCAATGCATAGAACGTAACACACTTACTGTAAGCTCCATACACTAAGCACAATTCCCGATGAATTTCAGCAGCCGAAGATTCTTTTGGACCCAAAAATTGATTAATAGCTGGCGGAAGAAACGATTGTCGCAGACACTGCGATCTGCATTCACCGGCAGGCAAACGACTATCGCAACAAAACAACTGCAGTGGCTTTGTAAATTGCCGATAGATGGCCCTGCATGCGTGAAACTGTGTTCAGATTCGCTAATATTTCAATATAAGCCGACGGCCCTTCATGTATATCCCTCGTATTAGCTGACCTTTTTAATCAAAATTGTTTAATTTTTATACTAAAAAATTTTGAAATTCCAGTGTATTAAAAATATCAGGAATCTCTTTTTCATCAATTTTAAATATTTTCCTTTTGTTATCGTGTATAGGGAACATCATTACTCTAAGAGAAATCATTTCTGTTTGGCGAATTCTTTATAATTTTTTAACATTAGGGATAATTAAAAATCAATCATTTCAACGAATGTTAACAAGTTAAATGTTTTTTCGTAAACTACTACTAATCCAGTCCTCTTTATGTTATTTTCTGTGTTTTTCATGTTGAATTACAAAGAAAAAGGAGTAGGTTAATATGCTTCCCTTACTCCTTTTTATATTATATTTTCTTCTACTCTACTCGAAATAGAATATGTATGTTTCTTTAAAAAAAATATAATAATTTTTATTTATGAAGTTATTTCATCCTTACTTTTCTTAAAAATCGTTTAAAATTCTATTCTGTTCAAAATTGTTTTTCTTTGTATCCTATTTGACGTTTATATTTTTTTCAGGTTTCTGACTGATTTTATAATAATAATTTTTTTATTACCGCATAAAAAACTGTGCTTTCTTTTTGTAATTTACGTTTGTATGGGTTGCTGCCGTATCATTGAATTATTTTTATCTAATCTTTTCGTCCGATCTGAACATTTAATGAGTATTTTCACAAAATGTTATTTTGGTGTTTTTACATTACGTGGTAAAATAGGCGACTAATTTTGGATAAACACTGTATAATAAGATTAATTTTTGGCTTTTTCTTCTTTTTTTTTCTTTCATTCTGTGTGTAATGATAATGAATGCCGAATGAATTACCTATGTTTTTGTTGTAATTTAATACATACAGTATTAGTTTTGTTTATTAAAGTCCAATTTTTAGAGAGTTCTGTAGGTGTAAAAAAAACCGTTGTAAATATTTATCTCAGTTAATTCTTAATTTTACTTCTCATTAGTTTTTATACACATACGTGTGTGAAAAAAAAAATATATATATTTAGTGTATTAATTGCTTAATTTTTTGCTATTAGTTGGAGGCTTCGTAATAGTGGTAAACAAATTATATATTGGACAAATTTTATTTCTGTTTTTCTATTAATTCATCTCATTATATTTTTAATAAATCCTTATATTTTATTTTATTATTTAGTTGTTTCGTCAATTAACTGAAAGAATTTAAAATACAATCATTTTTTACTAATATTTTATCATTTATTTTAACTATTTTTAATTTTATTTTTATATTTTATATATGAAACACACTAACATATTTACTACATCCTTTATCCTCCGTTATCTGTTTTATACCTATTGAGAAACTTAGAACAGCTACTGACAACACATTTTATGAGTAAAATGTGTTTTCACATTGTAATACAATGTAATTTACATAATGAATTAAATTCTTTACTTACACAGTATGGTTGAAAAGTTCCCGAACTAAATTAAATCAAAATATAGATTTAAAAATAAATGAATTTATTCAATCAGTCCCCTACATCGAAATCGCTTCTCTAGTTATACACTCGTTGCGGGGCCGGTAGAGCCCGTCAAATGCTTTGGAGAAATTACTTTGTGGGATCGCCTTCAACTGCTCGGTGCAAGCCTTCTGGATGGCTTGAATTTTGTTAAAAAAGCGGCCTTTTATCTTCAACTTGAGTTTCAGGAATAAAAAAATAGTCTGCTGGAGCAAAATCGGGTGAATAAGGCGGTTGGTATAAGACTTTAATTTGATTTGCAGTGCAATAATGTGTCAAAACTGTTGCCATGTGTGCCAGGGCATTGTCGTGCAAAAGTCCAACTACCTGGATCCCGGTACTCGGACCGAATTTGAGGAATGTGACTCATCAGGCGTTTCATTACTTTCAAATAGAATTTAGAATTCACGGTTTTACCAGTTGGGACAAATTCATGATGAATCCAGGCCCTCTGAGTCGAAGAATGCAGTCAACATCGTTTCCACTCTTGATTTTTGCTGCCTGACTTTCGCCGGTCTTTATGGCCCAGGATTCAACCAGCAGCGGATTGAAGATTCATGTACGGTTCATACATGAAGCACCAACTTTCATCCCCAGTTACAATTGTTTGAAAAAAACAATTACAAATTACTTCAAATTCCGTGAAATTCATTCTGAAATTTTTGTCAGACCAGCAGAAATAACACCGAATTCAAATGTCCTAAGAACTGATAATCAGATCGGAAACTGATCCAGATTTGTTATATAAAATTATTACAGGTAACGAATCATGGATTTATGGGTATAACGGAAACAAAGACACATTCATCACAGTGTTCAAGTTCCGCCATGACCGAAAAAGAGCGCGATAAATTTGATTAAATGTGAAGACAAAGTTGGTACTTTTCTTCTATTCTACGGGCATTCTGCATCACGAATTTTCTTCTAGGAAGCAAAAAGTCAACCAGGAATAATATAAAAGTGTCTTTCAGCGTTTGCACGAAATTGTGCTGAAGAAAAGTGTCCAATCTGATAAGACAAGAATTGGGTCCTCTACCACGTCAAACCATCGGATCATAATGCGATCTTGATCCCGAAATTTTTGTCTACATTTAAAATTTCGTACTTCCGCGACCACTCTCTCCTCCGATTTTGCTATCGATTTTTAAGTCTTTCCAAATTAAAATTTTCGTTGAAAGGGAGGAATTGCCATTTGAAATTTCAAGCCCAGTCTTAAAATAAACCTCTTAAAATAATTTCGGTTGTACGTCCATTCCGCATCCTCATCATTTTGTTTCGATTTGAAATTATATCACTCGAATTCCTGTAAAAATTACTATTCCTATAGTACTAAAGATTACGCAAAGTCTCTGGAATGAGCTTTTTTTGCTAATAACGTCATGGGTGTTATAAAAAGGTATAATCGAAGTGATACTTGGCAGAATAATACATATAGTTTAAGTAAACTAATATATTATAAAATTAATATCGCTATCGATTATTTTTTTTTTTACAACTGTCTAAAGTTCTTTCCAAAAATCTTTTGACATGCACGAAATTTTAATAATTCTAATGATGAAATATTTTTAACGACACACTAGTATGATAAAGTCACTCGTCAAATTACATAGCTCTTATTCAGTAGTAGTATTTGGCTAAGGACAGTATCGTCCTTAGCCAAATAAGGCACTGCCTAAAATTTGCTAAGTTTTATAAAAATATTTCAAATTAACGGATATCAGCGTGTTTCGCGCGCATACTTAACGTCTATTTTGAGCCCTTTGACGCTTATTTGTTTGATCTTCAAAGTCGGTAGATGTGTATGCTGGTTAAAATTCAGCTGTTGTGAATTATTTTGTGGCCTATTATATGTTTCTCTATAGAAAGAAAAAAAATTGAAAAAAGATTCATCGAAATTTGTAGCATGATTCATCATGCAGTAGTACTCGGTAAACGAATAAATTTACTCGTTTTCCAAACTGATTATTTTTTTAAAATTGCATAAATTCTTCATTTAAAAAATAATTATAATAAACTCGCGCAGTTCTGCATAAGAAGACTTTTCGTTTCGACGCCCTCACTATTTCGCAATCAGAAACGCAATGATTTTCGGAGTACAGTGCACTTTGTGCTTTCGATTAAGCAGTAGACCCTACATATATGCATCAAGTTTCAACCCGCTTTCCACTGTAACTCATAAGTGCGTATGTAAAATACATAAATTCAACTTAATCTCAAATTGAGGCTACGTTGTCTGCTGTCGATCTGGAATTGAAAGTAACTGAAGGACGATTCAACCAATCATAAAATTTTCATACGCTTAACTTCTGTTAAACTACTACACTATATCTAAATATCAATGAATTTAATCTATTAGTTTTGTAGATCTTCCAGCCACAAAAAAAAAAAATTTATACATAAATTATATTTTGGAAACGTAGCATTTCTTACATGTCAAAAGGTAAAGAAAATTTATTTTCACCCTCCAATCCTATCATGCGACCGAAAAAATATCTCAAATTGAGGTTATATTGTCTGTTATCGATCTTTAATTGGGCTTAACTCAGGAACAACGCGACCAATCTTCATCAAATTGTCACATGCACAACTTCCGAGACACCGTTACAGCGTATTTAAATTTCAGTCAAATTTATTTAGTAGTTTTGGAGACTTTCGAGCAAAAAATGTTATTCATAGACCTAATATAAAAGGAAATTCCTTTTTTACTGAATGTTATTTTTGTACTCATATCTCAAAACGTAAGGACAAATCAATTTCATCCCTCAGTCCCATTACGCGATTGAAAGTAATACCATACTTTTTTACGTAAAGTCGATAAAAATAAATTCATCGAAATCTCTGTACTAATTTTTGTGTGATTAAATATTGTATATTTACGTAAGCAGCTTATTCATATTTTTAATGAACTTTACAAATTTTATCATATTTTTGATAGAAACAACTGAATATTTGAATTTATTCCTTTTTACCTCATTGTATTGTAATCGTGAAACATTTCGGTTTTTAGATTTCAATGGAAATATTCATTTTGACCTTCCGCGAATCAATTTTGACTAGTTTCGGCGTGACGTCCGTCACGCCGAAACTTACATATCTTACATAACTCAAAAATAATTAGCCGTAGAATGTTGAAATTTTGGATTTAGGATTTTTGTATTACTATTTGTGCATCTCCCATTTTGATTACAATCGACTGAACCAAAAGGGTCCAAAAAAAAAGCCCAAAATAAAAAAAAAAATTGGCTTTTCGACTTTTTCTTAATAGCAATAAGTCCTCCATTAGGAGATTTTCAACTATATATCATAAGTGGTACTTATTTTCATTGGTTCCAGAGTTATAGCCAAATATAATTTTAATTGATGAAATATTTTGGTTATTTGGATCTGGAAAACACATCGGTTCGAATTAGAATTCATCTCTTTTTTTTTTAAATATATTGATAATTTATTAACTTTTGGTTTTAAAAAACGTTTTACGTTAAATAATAATTGAATAATTATAAAAAAATGAAAAAAATATCATAAGGTATTAACGAAATGAAATTTGAAATTTTACGTACTTTTCATTCTAAAAAAAAATACGCGTAATTTGATAAGCGTACAAGGAAGTTATGTTGTCCACATCTGATTTTTTAATTTTAAAGAGAAATTTTAATATTAAATTAAATTTTGCCGGCCTCCGTGGCGCGAGTGGTAGCGTTTCGTCCTTTCATCCGGAGGTCCCGGGTTCGAATCCCTGTCAGGCATGGCATTTTTCACACACGCTACAATTTATTCATCTTATTTTCTGAAGATATACCTAACGGTGGTTCCGGAGGTTAAAAAAAAAAACGAAAAAAAAAATTTAAAGAGAAGTTATATTGTTTTGCCTTCTGAAACTCTTTTTGTCGTGTGTATTTGTGTGTGCGCTCGTTTGTATGTTTATGTATGTATGTATGTATTTATTCGCGCGTGTCTTGATATTTCTGTTTTGTATTTAGGTAAAATAGAAATTTGTATGAAATAAATGTAAAATTTCATTATAAAGTTTTAATTGTTTTAATCAATTATTTATTGGGGTCTACTTTCATTTTATGATTTTTTTATTAGTTTTTATTATTATTAGCTATTTAATGTTTGTGTTTATAAAAAAAAAAAATAATAAATAATCTTTTTATATTTACTAAAAACATACGATCAAAAATTTTTGCAAATAGAAAATTTGTTTTGTTTTAAGATTATATTTTTAATACTTTACGTGCAGTAAGATGAAAAAAATGTACTTTTTTGGAATTTGCCCCCAAAAATTTTTTACTTTTTTTTTTGCTTCAATTCATTTAAATATTATACAATAACATTATCACGCCAAAAATTATGATGGAGAAACGTGATTTTTTTTGAAGAAAAAAAACCATAAAATTTTCAATAAATTTTTTTTTTTTTTAAGTGTTTTTCCAGCTGTTAGTGTAGAATAACCAAACATACTCAAACATTTACAAAACATTTTTTTTTTTTTTTATACTCCAACATTTTGAGTATATTTATACAGATTCGTGAAGAAAACAATTGAAAATTTTTGAGGGGCAAATTCCAAAAAAGAACCGAAAAAAAATATTAGAATTTATTTAATTGGAACGGAACTCTTCTTTTTTTTTTTAACATGGGAATATACGGCTTAAAAACAAGAATCCAGCAACGATTATATTCGAAAGTCGAGAACCATCTGTTTAAGTAACAGTAGTAACGTGTTAAGTAAAATGAGTCTCATTTGATCTCTGAGCGGGAATTTCTTTTTAGCAATTTCGTCACGGTTCGATGTTTGCGGTGTTGTTTATTTTTTTTTTTTACACTATTAAATTACTATAAGCCCTAGTTTGTTTAAATATTGAATTAATATTAAATTCTCATTGTATCATATTACATATAATTTAGTATTTCTTCGTAGTTAGTGTATGTTTTTTCTCCTAGATGATCATTGTTAACGTATGCTAAATTTTATAGGTCATCTCTATATTTTATAATTTACTGCAACTAATTTTCGATGATTATTTTTTTTAAACAAATGTTAATAAAAAAAATAATTCTATTAAAAAAAAAATGTCATAGTTGATGCGGTAATAATGTGTACTATCTTTAAAAGTTATGACATTTTTTCTAGTTTTATATATACGTTAATGGATTAGTTTTCTTAAATGCGGTATATTTTTTTTACGATCTAATATTTAAACGACTATAAAAAAGGTTAAGTGTTCTCAGTTCGACCCGTATGGTTTTGTATTATGTTTTTCACCGTATTAATCAATTCTCTTCGTCATACAGAGACCGATTTAGATGGTAATTTTTTTATTTTATAGAAGACGTTAATATGATAATCCCGTTATAAGTTAATTTAAACGGAAAATGTTTAAAGTAAAACTTAAACTTTTTAAATAGATTATTTAAAAGTCTTTGTCATCATCTTTGATAAAATTGAATAACTGTTTTAGCGTAATGGTGTATTGACTGTACTACCCCATGTCATTCCGATATTACAAAATACAGTAAATATCGTTTGAACTGACGTCGGATATGACATATCGGATATAGTGACCGAAGACTTATCTCTTGGTTAATTTAATTTAGGTTAGTTTAGTTTGTCTCTCTCTTTGCCGGCCTCCATAGCGGAGTGGTAGCGTCTCGACCTTTCATCCGGAGATCCCGGGTTCGAGTCCCGCTCAGGCATGGCATTTTTCATGCACGCTACAATTCATTCATCTCATCCTCTGAAGATATACTTAACTGTGGTTCCGGAGGTTAAACAAAAAAAAGTTTAGTTTGTCTCAACCCACCGGGTTGGTCTAGTGGTTAACGTGACATCGCAAATCAGCTGATTCAAAGTCGAGAGTTCTAAGGTTCAAATCCTAGTAAAGATAAAAATTCTTATACGGATTTGAATGCTAGATCGTGGGTACTGGTTTCAATCGTTTTAGATCGTGGATCGTGGTGGTTGGGTTTCAATTAATCACACTTCTCAGAAGTGGTCGACTTGAGATTGTACAAGACTACACTTCATTCGAATTCATACACATCATCCTCATTCATCCTCTGAAGTAATACCTTACAGTAGTTCTGGAGGCTAAACAGATAAAGAGAGGTAGTATTTATTTTAAAATAAAAATTTATAATTTTAATATTTTGTAAAATTCGTAATCGGCTCCTTTTCTATTTTGGTGCAAATTTTTAGAATTCAAAATTTATTTACTGAAGATGAGTTATAGTAAAAAACGAAAATCAATTTAAAAAAAATAATGAAACTACCTTTTTTGAAAAATATTAATTTTTTTTTTTAATATAGGTAAATACGTTATTCAGCTAGTTTAATTTTACATTAAACCCCTTCATATTGGAAGTGGTCCAATTTTGTTCATTTTGTCACCTGCATAGCAAAACGGTAGACATACTTGGCATGGATTTATTTATTGCTAAATGAGTTATATTTGGGTGTGTCTTGTAAAGAAGCAACGAGTACCCCATACTAAAGTGCTAGCTCTGGTTTGCACGTACGTGTATCTGTGTGTGGGTATGGGCGTGTGTGTGTTTGTGTAAGTATTGACACTTAATGAACTTAATTTTTTAAGTTTAATTTAGCTTACGATATGGAACGGGATATTTTATACATCTGCATTCTTTTTACCATTGTTGTTTGTTCGCCTTGTCACGTCTATTTGATCCACTGAATTTTATATTTTCCCCTTTCACATTCATAATAGAGATTGACGTTATTGGCTTTTATTCATTTACGGATTCAGTTGTCATTCGCTTACCGTCTCTTTCTTTTTTTCATTCACCTTTCTCCGCTCCTCTTCAGTTTTTTAATTTGAAACTCATTCACTAATACATTCATTCATTCATTCATTCGTTGATTTGTATAATCGCTCATGTATGAAACTAGCCGGATTATATAATCAATTCTCCAGTTATTAACTCTTTTGTGTTGTCGACTTTGTTTAATTACCTCAAAATTCCAATAAATGTTTCCTGTCAATGGTTTTATGTATTTTACGGTATTTATTTATTTTTACATCCTTGACATCCTTGTACGAAGTAAAGGACGTATTGTGATCGCGAAAAATTTCGGTTTTTAGGTTTAAACGGAAATCTCCATTTTGACCATTCCTGAATCAATTTTGCCTTGTTTCAGCATGACGTCTATACAAACGTATTTCACATAACACGAAAATATATTAGCCTGTAACTTTGGAACCAATGAAAATAAGTACCACTTATGATATATCGTTGAAAAGCTCTTAATGAGGACTTACTGCGATTAAGAAAAAATCCAAAATTCAAATTTTTGGTGAGTGGATTGCAATCAAAAAAGGAGATGCATAACCTAGTTGTCACAGCAATTCTAAATCCAAAATTTCAATATTCTATGGCTAATCATTTTTGAGTTATACTAGATAATAAGTACGAATTAACCATAGGATGTTGAAATTATGGATTTAGTTTTGAACTGTTGTAACATCTATTTGTTCACCTCCCCTTTTGATTGCAATCGACTGAACCAAAAGTGCCCAAAAAAGCCCAAAATCAAAAAACCGATTTGAATTTTGAAATTTTTCTTAACTGCAGTAATACGCCCTCATTAAGAGCTTTTCAATAATATTTAATAAGTGGTATTTATTATATATCCAGAGTTAATAGCGAAATAAAATTTTAATTAATGAAATATTTGGAACTTACAAGGGAAAAGCACATTGGTTCGAATCTGATTTCATCTCATTTTTTTCCTTTTTTTTTAATTTAAGTATATTAATTTATTATTAATTTATAAATATATTAATTATTAATAATTATTAAATCGTGATTATAAAAAAAATTCAATAAATTACAATTCAATACCGATAAAAAAATGAAAGAAAATCAGAAATTATTATTAAAATAACATTTTATGGACTTTAAAAAATTGTATATGTAATTTAATAGGCATTATTACATATGTGTATATGTAAGATCAATTTGTTTAAATATCTGATTATTTAATTAATTAATTGATAATTATAATTTAGAATTGTAGTATTTTTAGATTTTTGTTCAAGGAAGTTGTGCAATGTCCCCATCAGTTTTTTTTTAAAGATTCATTCCTCTCTTATTTATAATTTGACCGACATAGCCAGGAAAATCATGCAATACATTACCAGATTTTTTATTTTACTGAATGCCATATTTCCTTGTTCCATACATTTTTAATTGAAAATAAAACATTTACGTTTTTCTTTAATTTTTTATCGATTTGACCACTATGAACCGTAATACAGCTCTTATTTCCCCTTATTGTATAGTTTTCTCTTATGATGTAATCGTGCCGTTTCTGGTTTTTTTTTCCGATCACTGGATCGTAATTCTAGGTTTTTATTTTGATTTATAAACATTCCAATTTTTAGATGTCGTTCCTTAAAGAGTTCCTTATACTAGATTTCCTTTTTGGAGATCTGTCTTTCTTTCGTCTTTTTTTTTTTTTAAGAATTCCAATTTTTCTTTGTCAATCTATTTTTGTCTATTCTTGAAAGATGCTCGTAAAACAATAAAATTTTTTCTTATCGCATCGAAAAGGGTTTCTTTTTTTTTCTTTTTTGTTATCGTATACTTCGGATGTATTTGTTATCCTCAAGATTTCATTATCTTTTATAGGATGCTAATATTTTACTTTCCTCTTTTTTTTTATAATTTTTTTTAATTTTTTCATTATTTTTAGGTTTAAATGTTCTAATGCGTAAAGATTTTCGGGGTTAATTAATGTCTTTAAGTTTTATAGAAAAACATATTTTTCTTGTTGATATTTTTTTTAAACCATTTTGTTGATTCATTTCTTTTAATATCTGTGGCGGAGTGGTAGCGTCTCGGCTCTTCTCTGGAGGTCCCGGGTTCAAATCCTGGTCAACCATGGCACTTTCCGTATCTTACAAAATTCCATTTCCATATCCCTCTCAAAGCTTCAAGCTTTATGTGTCGAGATATCAAGCAATAAAAAATTAACGTTTTTCGTCTTGCATTTTTTCAGTGATTTAGTTTTAACAAATTGGATGCATTTGTAAGGAAGTATTGTATTCGCGAAATATTTCGGTTTCACCATCCCTGAATCCATTTTCACTAGTTTTCGGCGTGACGACTGTATGTACGCACCTCTCATAACGCAACAACAATTAGCCCTAGGATGTTGAAATTTTGTATTTAAAACTGTTGCTATTATCTATTTGTGCACCTTCCCTTTTGATTGCAATCGACTGTACCAAAAGTGTTCAAAAAAGCTCAAAATTCAAAAAAAATGTCGATTTTGGAATTTTTCTTAACTGTAGTAATTAGCATTAATTAATTTTCTAGTTTTAGGATCAATACCGAATTCTTTTTGTGTTTTATTGTAAATTCTTTCACTTATTCCTCCTACACTTTCTCCACTTTCGCAGAACCATATTGCTGTTCCTTTTTTTTTATTACCATTCTTTTGACTATTTTATATATATCATTTTTTTTTTTTTATGTTTCAGGAGCTCTACTATTTTAGAAATGTGAAGTGCGAAAGAACAGGCGCATTGATGGCCCCACAGACCCGCACCTGAGGTATGATGAAAAGAATAATGAATTCTTAATTTATTTATTCGATTGTTTTTATCAACATTCTTGATATATTATTATAGACGTCCCTCCGTCCTAATATTTTTACATATTTTTTAAATATGTCTGTACGTGCGCGTTTCTATATTAGAACTGAATGTATTTCACGTTATAAGTTATGAGGTTGTCTAGATCAATTGTCTGTGATATTGTTATTATATTGCGGTGGAATAACTATAAATAGATATCTGTGGATGTTGAGGTTGCAAAACGATATTTTAACTGAAGAGGAAGAAGATGCGTATTATCGTAGCGGTATGTATAGTAAAGTAAAGTAACATGGTAATAGCATATTAATTTTAGGTATTAATAACAATGCTGTGTAAGATCAGAAATTACGATCCACTTAATGGTAAGTGGTGCTTCGCTTTGTTCCCTGAATACATCATTAACTCACATTGAAGAACGGGTGTTTGTACGTATATTTGACACACACACACTTATATGCATTGTTCCTCGATTGTGTTTTAACATTATAAGGTTATAATGTTAATTGATTTGTGTGAAGGTAGTTTGTGTCTGTAAATTTGATAAATTAGTTTTCCCTAATGATAAACGTGTAATTAAAATAAACAGCTCGTTTAATTTCGATGGTTACATTTCTTTACAAAACAAAAAAAATTTAATAAAACAAACCTGTTTATTTCATCGATTTTTACTTCGTAAAGGAACTATTTGTAATCGCGAAAAATTTAGCTTTTCAGATTTCTCTCTTTTTCTGTTTAGCCTCCGGAACCCACCGTAAAGGTATTACATCAGTGGATGAATGAGAATGATATATGTGAATGTGAATGAAGTGTAGTCTTGTACAGACTCAGGTTAAATACCTCTGAGAATTGTGGTTAATTGAAACCCAACCACCAAAGAACAGCCTATCGGGCTGGTCTAGTGGTTAACGCAGATCAGCTGATTTCGAAGTAGAGAGTTCTAAGGTTCAAGTCCTAGTAAAGGTTGTTACTTTTATACGGATTTTAATATTAGATCGTGGATACTGTTGTTCTTTGGTGGTTGGGTTTCAATTAACCACACTTCTCAGGAGTGGTCGACCTTGTATTTTACAAGACTACATTTCATTCACATTCCTACATGTCATCATCATTCATCCCGAAGTAATACCGTACGGTAGTTCCGGAGGCTAAACATAAAAAATGTGAACCACCAAAGAACACCGTATTCAGATTTCAACACTTTTGGTTCAGTCTATTGTAATCAAAAACGAAGATGCCGAACTAGTTGTTTTAACAGTCCTAAATCCATAATTTCAACATTCTATGGCTAATTGTTTTTGAATTATGTGAGACACATACATATGTACTTACGTACGTAGAGACGTCTCGTCGAAACTAGTCAAAATGGATATTTCCATTGAAATGTGAAAATCGAAATTGTAAAAATTATTAAGAAAATGGGAAATTTTGATTTACCATTTAAAAAGTTTTAATTTATCATTATTGATTTAATGTAATATTTCACGGTTCAATCGTTGAATTACGCCATGAGAAATAAAGCTAATAATACTTTATTTTATCCACTGGTTTAACTTAAGTGTTTCGCTGAAAATGGGCAGAAAACTTCAGCTTAAACGAAGTCGTCAAAAACAACCGCTTAAAATATCGACACACTTCATTACGTTAGGCTATATATGTATATATTTTATATTTTGCTGTTGTATATTTAATAGTATGTAATCGTGGTCTACTATATATAGGCAAATCTAACGCAACACTTTTTCGCTTGTAGCGTTTGTAACAAAATTAGATACACTATTAACAAATGGATTGTTATTACAATAATCCTGTAAAAGATTTTGGCCTTGTCTGCTACCAA
>JAAAKQ030129894.1:0-12121 GCA_010016005.3 Zanna intricata | reverse complement strand
ATATTACAATGTAGTTTATAAAATTTCATATGTGGTAGTGCCTGTTAAGACTTTGTCATAACAATTGTCGAACCTATAATCATGAATTTAATATAACTAGTTTATGTTTAAGAATTAATTCTATTATATCTTTGCTTTTTTTTTTTTTATTTGTTTGATAAAAAAGTAATATTTCCATGAAACCTAATCCCCCTAATGCAAAAAATTATACTTCTCCCATTTTTTCAGCTAATGGTTTTTTTTTAAATTTAACAACGGATTTATTGGTATAAAAATTGCTTTATATTAAATTTCATGATTTTTAGTTAAACTATTTCTGATAATGAAGCCAAACAGAAGAATACTTTTATATTCTCAGCTACTGTAAAGTACTTTTCATCAATGACAAAATAATAAAATAAAATCAATTAAAATTTTCAGTACCAGTTTTTTTATTTCTTGAAATTTTGAGGATATGCTATGACAAATATTTCATTAATACCTTCAAAATCATTGAATTTTTAATTATTAAATTTATATGGTTAAGAATACAAATACATGAAGTATTGATGTTAAAAAATTTATGAAAATTAATGCGAGATTAACACAAATATTTCTACAATTTATTTAATCTAATCTTTAACATTTTTTAACTCAGATGATCATAAAATGTTAAGAAATATCAAAACCCACACCTGTAGTTTATTTTATTTTACTTAATACTTTTCCTCTGATATAAAACTATCAAACTGAGGGTTATTTTTCAAAACAAGTTAATAGGGCAAGTTTAGAAAGGTTTTCTATTTGGTGATATAAAAGTACGTACAACTGTTTAATTCTTAATTAAACAATTTAATTAATTTTGCAAATAATATAAATAAATCATCAATTAATAAATAATACAATTCTCAAACATTTAGTCAGCTTGAAGTTGTCTATAATTAATAAACATTTGATGTAAGAACAACATCAGTATCATCAAACTAGCAGCTGATAATAATCAAATAAATAAAATTAAAACAGCACTGTATAAATATATCTATATATAAATAATATATAATAATAATAATAACAACTTTTTAAAACTTTATAATAAACTCTTTAAAATGGTAATAATAACACTAAAATTATTATTAATAAATTATTTTAATGATTCATAAAAAAAAAATAATTATAATTATAGATAATTTCTTTAAAATCACACATATTTCGGTAATTACTTATATTACTTACATAATTACTGTGGTACATAGTTAAAATTATTAAGATATAATAATAATAACAAAATATAAATTATACAATAAATATTAATATTTTACAATTGTATAATACAAGTAAAAGCTTTAATAAATACAAAAATCTCAATAATTTGTCAAAGTGATTATTTTTACTGTATGTAACAGTCTATGCTCAATTATAATTTGGTAATAAATTTTGTTAATTCTAAAAATTATAAGCATGAAAACAATACTACTAATTAAATCTTACCAACTGAAATGGTAACATCACAATCAAATTTATTTAAATATAAATTAAGAAAACATCAGTCTAAAGCAGTTATATTAATTTCTTTAAAAAAGTTATAGTTTATTTTTTTAATACATAATTTTATTACTATACATATAATTGGTTTCATAAATATATATTATATATAGCCGATCTTCTTGGCAAGGTGGTAAACATCTTGGCCTTTCAACCGCGGAGATCCCAGGTTTGAATCCTGGTTAGTTATGGAATTTTTCATATGGTACAAAATTTCCATATTATATTCCCATGCAAAAGCTTCCAACTTATATGGTGAATTATTGGTATTTATGATTATAACCTCAGAATTAACGTTTTACATAAATTACATATACTTCTACATCCTTCAATGTACATAAAGTTGAAATCTATAAAATGATAAGTGGAATATTTGATAAATCAAATGCTTCTAATAAAAACTTAGTTGAAGTATACAATGACATACATAAATAGTAAATATAAGTTATAATTAATTATTATAAAATATAAAATTTTTGAAAAAAAAAAAATGTTTCAAATGTTATGTGTGAAAAGAATAAAATGTTTTTAAACATATTATATGATTAAAAATAGAACCCCTGATCTCTATTTATATTTTTATGGTAAATTAATTTTTTATTTTTATAAATAAAAAAAATAAAAAATTAAATACTATTCTGATTTTTTAATTCAATCTTCTATGTTGAGTAATTTAATATTAACTCCTCTCAACCTTCATAACTGATGTATAATTTATTAATAACATATGAATTAATAATATTAGCTGAGTTTTATCATAAAACACAACTGCTTACTTAAAAAAAAACTAAACCATTTATGTACCATGACCAACACCCATCTCTGTAAATTTACTACAAAGATCAATTGCTGGATGTCGCTTGACATCTGATCTCATATATTTAATCAGAAAGTTTTCAATAGTAACATATTCTAATTGTAGATTTCTCTCTGTAGAATTGTAGATGTTGTAGAAATCTACAACATCTACAATTTAATAATAAGTCTCGACTGATATCAGAAATTTAATATTAAAAAATAACTTGTGATCTAACATAAAGTAAACATTTATAAAATATAAATGTTTTAGATAATTATTATCTCTGAAACTGAACAAAAAACAAAAACAAAACTTTATCTTTTTTAAATAATCACAAACAAAAATTTTTTAATAGTTACACTAATTAAAAAAAAAATAATTTTTTATTATGAGAATTAAAAACATAGAAAATAAGATTTGGAAGGGTTACACAGAATCCACGATTAATGAATTTATTTTGAATTAATAGAAGATAAAAATTTTGATAGATTCATGAAATATTACGGAAGACATCAGATCTGAAGTTCAACTTTACCGATTCAGGACTTGTAGGTAGTTACATTCTTTGTTCTGTAATGAGTGTAACTGTTGTACTTCATCTATTGAACTATGTTCAGGATGTGCTGTTATTTCGAACTGACAACAGAATACTAGATGAATTAAAAAGTAAGATATTCTAAAGCTACTGACCTGTTGTGCAGGGAAGATTACTGCTAATATACGACTCCAACAAACAGTAAAGATTAGAATATAATTAAGGATGTTGGATACAAGAAGTATACATAGGATAAGAAATTAAAAATTGATATAAAATTAGAAAAATAAACACAAAAATAGAAATTAACTATGTTTACCAGCATAAAAATGAAATGAAATTAATATGATCATCTCAGCACAGAACATATTAAATCAATATTTAAAATAATCTATCATCTATTAAGCACCAAAAATGACAAAATATGGAATTTGTATATTATTTTAAGTTAATATATTAATACTTCTCTTTTTTTTTTTTACATCAGTCTCTGATAATAAAAAGTTAGCTTCTAACTATAAATTCACATAAAAATTTGAAGGCTTTTTCCAAAATTCTATACCAAAGATGGCGACATTGATATATTATTACACAAAGTTTAGAAACAGAATATAAAAAAAAAAAAAAAATCTCTAAAGTTTAATGACAAATCAATGTACAAAAAATTTGAGTAAAATCCATATTTTTTTTGTCTTCATTTGTTTGACTGGTTTGATGCAGCTCTCCAAGATTCCCTATCTAGTGGCAGTCATAAAATCCATAAAAAAAAAAAAAAATCATAGAAAGTCAAGTTTGAAATTAACCTAGACTGTCAAGTACCATTTAAGACAAGAGATATCAATAAGAATCTTAGATTTTTGCCATTTGGTATGTAAAAATTATTAAAGAAATAGAGAATTTAAAAAATAGATAGTACAGCTATTAACATCCTTTGATTATACACTCCCACAAGTACAGGACGGTGGCTGTGTAGATAGTACGGCTATTAACATCCACAAGTACAGGACAGTGGCATAACAATTAAGTACAAGTGATGGAAGGAATGTGCTATAAATATAAATATTATGTGAAGACTACAGCGTCAGTCATAAAGTCAGAAGATGGAAGCAAGATTGAACACGCAACATTTGAATAATTATCATTATATAAGGACTAATTAATGAATAAAATTTCCAATAATGTTAGGCATTGCGATAAAAGGGACAGAAACACAATTTGAATTAAATGAGGTAATGAAACTTCAATGATACTCAAGTGATGTATTCAAGCTTTTTTTCAAGATGTATCATGCATTGCAGTCAGCCAACCAACAATGTAAATAATGAGTAGATGAAATCTGTTGTTACACATCCTCTGTACAGCTTCATTTTGACATCACTGAAAGTCCAAATATTATTGATTTTGAAAGAGACATTGAGTATTTTTTATATGTCAAAATTATACCTGGATCAAAAGAAAACTAGAAAATATTTTCATGGGTGGAATGAAAAATTTAATTTTTAGTACATCATGTTAAGTGCTTATAGTACATAAGAATAGTTCTGTAATTTTGAAAAGAAATAAATTTAACTTAATTTTTGGATGTATATGTAATTAAGATTTTTGTAATGGTAAAATTCAAAAGGCGAGAACTAGTTAAAGAATAGAGCATAGAAATACTTTTTTTTTAAATATCAATTTTATCATGACAAAAATAAAAGAGTAAAAAGATATTATACGGTAAACTAATTATTAAAAACTAAAAAATTAACAAAAACTTTACTATCTGTAAAGGATATTGAAAAAAGGAAGACAGAACTATTATGTTAGATAGACAATGATACGTAAGGAGGTAACATGAGATCTTGTCTAGTAATAACCTAAACAAAAATGGGAAACATTCATTAATTTAAAATGAATTTGAAGAGTTTTTAATTAGCAATCCTTAGATAAGAAAAAGTGTTAGTGAAAGCTGAATTATGAATTTAAATGTATGGAATAAAATTATTGACAACTAAATAATTGAAATTTTCAAAAGAAGAAAGAAAATCTAGGGTTATTATTAAATAAATAAATAAGCAAGAAGAGACATATAAATCTATGAGAAATTATGAAAGTTTTTGAATAATTTCAATTGTCAGAGCTGAAAGCTTAAGATATAAAATTAACAGAACAGTATAACTGATAAAAAGCTTCTTATGAAACGAGATTTATTTTGTTTGTTTAATTTCTACCCAGGAATCTGATGATTTTGTTTATTGTCAGCAATACCTAATACAGATAAAAATAAATTACATCAGAAACTGCATTGATAAATAATGGAAGAAAAATAAATACCAAAGGCATTGTTTCAAAAAGGCAGAAAAACCAAATGATTCAATTTTTTTTTTAAATAAAGAGATAAACAAGTTATGTCTGGTTTTTTCTGTTTTTAAACAAATATATTAAAAAAAAAAAAAATATTAACAAATAATTAATTATAAAATTTATACCATATAATATTGTAAAGAGGAAAATGTACACATTTTTGTTCCATTTTTAGTTTTAAAATTATCTGACAAGGGAAAAATTTATCAAAAAAATCTTGTAAATCATGTGTTTTTTTTTTATATAGAAACCACTAGAAAAAAAATAAATATACTTATGGAAATATTCATAATATTGTTAATGATAATGTAAAATAAAAATATTAAAGTGTATAAACAAAAACATTGAGACGTGCAATGGTAAAACTATACAATAAAAATTCTAGACATTTAATTACAATTATGCCTAATCCTTAATTTATATATGGTAATCTATTACATGAATGCTACTGTCACATCAGAGTAGATCAAAGTAAAAAAAAAGAAATTACTTCTATACAAACTATAATTTTTATACAATATATATATGAGGAAACAAAGCATTTTTAAAATTCATTTATTTGTAATCATTATAGAATCTTGTCAAACAAGAAACAGTCATGTAATTTTTTGTATTATTATTATTATAAAATACAATATGACCCGCTATAACATGATTCAAAATAATGCAAAAAAAAAAAGAAGATATCCCTCAAATTAAAAGAACTGTTATCATATTTAAAAAAAAAAATAGAAAACATTTTCTACTTCTTAGTAGGTATTTAGAAACACATTTACTAAATGGACAGAATAAATAAATATACTAATACATTTAGCTGTGTGAAATTACGCATAGCTGAAAAAAAAAAAAAAATTAACTCCAAGCTAACCAAAAATAGCAACTTACTTTTTCAAACATCTGTCTTTAAGTATAAATGTTACGCTATATATGTTCAGAAGTGCTGTGTTCTAATAAAGTGGTACTGTATCAAACTTAATGGTATTTTGAATTAGTTTCTATAGTACATAAACATACAACAATACAGATCATAGAGGTAACATGATACCTTGAATATTTATTTTTTCTTCCAATTAATAAAGGTGATGTAATTACTATAAACTGAATGGGAAAATGTTCATTAGTTGAAAGTAAATTTGAACTAGATTTTATTCAGAAATCCTTAGAAAAGGAAAGACGCAAATGAAAGCAGAGCTATGAACTTCCAAAATCAGTAAGTTCTAATAAAATCTTCAATTATTAAGCTGTAAGGGAAAATGTTAAAAAAATATACAAGATGTCCAAAAAATCTTACAAAAACTTATTACAAAAAAACTATATTACAGTTACAGCTACGCGGTTTGTGGCAAAAAAAATTTTCAAATTTTTTTAATATTGGTTTGTTGCAAGTAGAGGGTAATATAATCAATTTTTTTATAAAATGGTATCAATCCAGGAGAAAGTGCAATGTGTGCTGTGGTATCACAAGTTGAAACAAAAATTCCAATCAAAACTAAGTAGGAGTTTGTTTAAAAAGTCTAAACAATTGAAATTCATAACCTAGAGTAAAGATATGTTAATGTTCCACCACAGACAAAAAGTAAAAAAAAAAATTGAGGGTTTTTGGGGTCATTAAGAATTTGCTGTAAAAGAAAAGCTTGTAAACCTGTATGAAGAACTTTATGAAGCAACTGATGGAATAAATTGAATTTAAGACAAAATCTATGACATTTTAAAAAATTTATTTTATGCTCTATTCAAAGAAAAACCAACAATGATTATAGAAATTTTCAGATGATACTGTTTTACCAATAATAGTATGATTTTAAAAATCCAGTATAGAATTCTGTGGTCAGGCATGGCATTTTCACATGCTATAAATCATTCACCTCATCCTCTGAAGCAATATCTAGCGGTGGTTTCGTAGTTTAGAAAAAAAAAGTACTACAGAATGATGACAATTTTCTTTCAGGAAAAGTATGAAACTTCTTTCTGGATTGATGTGTTTAAACATTATTATAACACACACATATATATATATATATATATATATATATATATATATATATATAAATTTTAACTGAAAACCTTCTTTTTATAAAAACAAAAGATGTTATATTTAACTATACAGATGCAATGAAGTGTTATTGTATAATGCAATGAGATAATTCCTGCAAAATGTATATTTTTTAACTGAAATAATGAACTACATGTTATATGTTTAATGTTGAACTACATGTATGTAAAATGTATTGTCAATGAAAAAATAAATTTCTTCTCCTAGCTGAGCTGAAAAAATTTTCTTTTAAAAAGATCAGTATACAAAATTTTTGAAGTAGTACATTATGAAATAAATCTATGATAAAAACCATTTAGGAGTGAGAAGTAGGTTATGACACGACCTTGGCAAGTTCGGTAAACTTTATAGGAGTGCCATTATAGAGAGTTGCATGCGGTATTTTTTCTACAGTTGAAAAGATACTGGGATTATTGATTTAAATCAAATATAAAATAAACTGTTTGCGGAATATTTTCCTTAATTTTTCAAAAAAAACATATTTCTGTGGCAATAGGTAATTAGTCATAAGTTACGCATTTTCTTTAATATCGATCACTGTTAAAGAGATTTCTTCCTCAGATCCCAACGTCAGTTACCTATTGGTATATTTTCAAATTAACGTATGCTTAATAACAATAAAAAAAACAAGAAGAAACACAGCTGATGCATTAATCATCTGAATCATAATGAAAATCTATTTAATGACCCTCATTATGTTACAGGTTCCAGCCACATACTTTAACGTTATAATACAGCTAAAGAAAAAAAAATTAAATGATAAATAAAACTCTATATATGTATTTATAATTCTTTTTGTTAAAATTATGGAATTTCTTAACAAAGTTATGGTAAGCTGAAAATATATTACTGAAAAAACATGGTGCTTTTTCAAAAGAGAGAAAAAAAAATTACAATATAGTAAACAATATCTATCATATATATCAAATCTGACTGGACAGTAGCAGTTCAGGTTAAAAGATTACAATATTCACTAAATATCTTTGTATTGGTAAAGGAGTAACAATATTGATTTCAATTGTAGTTTTTTCTTGTTCAATTTCTAACAGTCATAAAAAAATACATAATACGAAAACACTTCATTTTTTATCATTATTATTAACATTAACATTGGTAGAGCTACTGCTAGGATTAATACTACTGTTGTTATTATTATTATTTAAAGTAAAATTGGTATCTGAATAATCAGCAGATGTAAATGACCTTCTATATGTTGGTAAACGTGATCTACTAACAGACGCACCAATATTTAAATTATTTTGAACTTGAGATGGAGGCGTTTTCTTTTTCTTTAATTGATTAAAACGAGAGTAAAAACTTTTTCGTCGAATTCTTTCACTAACAGACTCTTCATTTCCTGGATTTGCTAATGTAGTCGGTGATGTCGATGTAATAAAATCTCTCGCATCTAGATAATCAGAATTAGCCGAATATGAATCAGAGTTATCATCATTCGGTGATAAAAGCAACAGTGAATTATCATCAAAATTATTATCATATATTTCATCACAACTTGGTGTCGAATCAGCGCTGCGATATGGTCGTGAAAATTCAAGTTTTTCTAATCCAGCGATTTTTAATAATCGTGTTTGTTGATTTGATTCAAGGCTGTTGCATTTTTTCATCGGATAGTCTTCTGTTAGATTTTCAGTCTTATAATTAATGTTGCTAATTCTATTATAATTAGGAGAAATGTCAGAACTATATATGGAATATTTTCTAGAACGTCCCTGTAAATTATCCATACATGATGAATTAGAATTAAATGTTTTAATCGTTTTTTTTATTGGCGACTCTTCTTTTTTTACAATATCATTTTCAATATCTTTTTTATCACATTTACTATTACTATTATTATTGTTAGAGAAAATTTCAGTCTTTTTTTCATCAGATTTCTTAGTCATAGATTTTTTTTTCTTAATAAATTTCTGTATTGTTTTTACTGCTTCTGCATTTTTTTCATAATTAACAGATGCTGATCTTTTAGCTTTATATTTTTTTGGTACATTAGAAACATCATCCAATGATACAGCACGTTTAATTAATGTTGATTCTCTATCGATAACATCGCATTCTTTCGGACCTAAACTACTTTCTCGTAATGCTCTAATAGTACTATCGACTCTACTTGATCTTTTCTTTTCACTTTTCGATGACAAAGGTAAAGTTGAAGTTGATGCAGGAGACTTTATTTTTTTCTTTACATACGTACTTTCTTCTAACGGTGTATCATAAAAATCTGGGCGAAGAAATCTTGATATTCGGTGAGTTTTCATTGTTTTTATACTTTTTTCATCATCATCATCATCATTATTATCAAAGTCTTGTTTTATAACATCATTTAAATTATTTATTTCATCTTGAACACCAATCTTTTGTGATTTAAAATCATCATTTTTATAGTTATTATTAGACTTTTCAAAAAATTTACCAAGTACTGAACGATCAGGTGTAATGTTATTATGTGAATGTTTACGTTCTTTTGTTAAGGATTTCATATCGTTTTGTTTATCATTGTAACTTAAAGATGAAGTACGTCTATAATTTGGTATTTTTGATGTATTTAATTTATTATCTGACGCACAAGATGGTTTTTTATCTATAATACCTGAACAACTAGAATTAACATCATCAGCATTTAACGAATAAAAACTTTTTGGACGATTATAACGCATCGAAGCTGATCGTGGATAAATATAACCTGAAGTTTCATAAGGTGATGGACATTTCGGTTTAATATATTTTGGTATACTGTTTTGAGAATCTTTAATAACATTATCCTCTGAAATGATGTTTTTATTATCGTTTATTACTGCTGATGCAAAATTATCATCTGTATTTTGTTGATCATTTTCTTTAACCATTTGTTCATCTGGTAGAATATTAGTTTCATTTTCATGAGGATTATTAATTTTAGCAGAATTACTGACATTATTACTATAATCAAACGATTCTTTATTTTTATTTGGACTATCGACAACTCTAAAACCTCTTTTAAATTCATTTCTAAACTTTTCTATATCTTCAGAGCTGATCCTATCGGATAATGAACTACCAAAAAATGAAGATGAATCTCTACTAAGTCTTCTTAAAGAAGACGTCGATAAATTGGACGATCTTGACGGATTTAATGTAGAATATTTTAATGTATTATTATGATGTATGTCATCGATAAAACTTGATCTCCTTTTAATAATATTTAATGGAGATGAACTTTGGGAACGAAAATCAGTTCTAATCTTTTCTAATTCAGAATTATTATTTCTATTACGATTAGTTATGTTTTCAAGTAAAGAACTTCGACGAAATTTCGGTATTGTTGAATTTAATGAAGATATTCTTGATTCAGAATAGCTGTTAATCGGATTAGTAGATAATGATGAACTGTTCCTCGGAGATATATCACATTTTTTTTTATTTAAATTAATATTATTTTCATCGGTGGATTTAGATAATGATTTCGAATCAGATGATTGAGAAATTTCCGATAAATCACTATAACTGTTTGTTGTTTTCATTTCATTTTTTTTCTGCAAAGTATCAGAACATTTATTAGAATTCATTACGTCGACCGATTCAGACTGTGAATTCTTTGCTGTTTTATAACTTTCAGATAAATCACTGTTGCTACTTAAACTTAACTTATCATCTGATCTTGTTGATATCGTATTCATTTTGGTATCATCTTTTGGTACTGATTCTCTTAAACAATTTTCACTTATATTAGAAAGCTCTGTTCTCTGCGGAGAAATTTTTGTTTCATCTTTATTAACATTTTCAGATAATGATCGTAAATATTTTGAACGATATGGAGGTGGTTTTTCACTAGAAGTACGGAAAGATGTAGATCGCTGAGGAATTTTTGTATTTGAATCAGACTTTTGAGATGAAGTTCGATGGATAGAAGATCTTCCAGAAAAATCTGTAAAAATAATAAGTAATTAAGTTATAAATTATATATCATTAACATACAATAAGAAATTAATAATGTATTTTATATTTCAATCACTTGTCAATTGAGATTAGAAAAATATTTCAGTTTCATTGGATTTTTACTACGTATTGTCAACAATGTTGAGAACAGGTAAGGTTGTTCTTGTAAAATAACTAGTCTGTTTTTGGGCAGATAATTTGTTTCTGATGGAAAATCAATTTAAATTTATTGAAAGATTTAAAAAATTCATTATGTATGTAATCAAATAATAAATAACATTTATGTTACATTTAATTGCTCATATATATTTAAAAAAATTAAATTTAGCGTGTTTTATTGCAACAATGTTCCGAGATGTTAGTTTGTATGTGTTGTGTATAAAATTTGTGAGTTGGTTAAGGATGTATAAGTTTCTTGTTTCAGAGATGATTTACAAAAGTTGATTATGAATACAGAGTGTTCTGGGACATATTCCACAAACTTCAGGAAACCAAAATGAGAAAAAAGTTCACAATGACATAAGTCCTATTTTGCTTTGTTTTCCTTCTGGACGCCATTTTGTACTTTCAACAAAAAATTATTTCTCAGAAACAGGTAAACCTACTTTAATTAAATCTGGCAAACATAAGCTGGTGACTTATTCTACAAAATAAAAAATCTTGAATCGGCCAATCTTAAAAATGTCGGCCAACTTAATTTTTTAATCCTTACTATCTTTGTAATTATTTGTTGGATAAAATGTTTAAAAATTTAATAAGCATTTTATTTTGAACAAAATGACACCTCATTGTAAAATCCTGTTGATAAACAATTGAGTTATTGCAGACAATTAACCTATTTTTTTTTTTTTTTTTTTTTTTGGTTTAACCTCCGAAACCACAATTAAGTATAACTTCAGAGGGATGAGATGAATGAATTGTAGCGTGTGTGAAA
>JAAAKQ030129850.1:0-11679 GCA_010016005.3 Zanna intricata | reverse complement strand
TGTGTTCAGTGTAGCACCCTAAATATATTCAGTGTATCACCTTATATATCCAGAACTACATGACTGATTTTGGCCAAACTTGGTCAGATTATTTCTGTATATGGGGCATTGATGCCATTAAATTTTGGGGGTGAGGGTATAGAGCAAGATCACACTCAGTATCTTGAAATTTCTCTTAATTAAGGTCTTATTTTCCTTAGGCGCATTTGTTAACGGTTAAAAAATAATCATATTTCAAAAAAAAAAAAAGGTTGCAAAATTGTACTCCCCCCCCCCAAAAAAAATCTAAATAAACTAGTGGCTAAGTGAGTACAGTGTGTCATCTATACGCTTTCACTAGGGTATTCAGCTGCACTGAAGTACAGCTGCTGTAGTCATCTGCTATATTGTGACATCACAGGTGAGCAGTAGAATTAAGCAAATGAATAATATTTAATCTGTAAAAAAGTATTTAAAGTGACTGCTACCACATGAATTCACCACCACACCCACATTCGTGGGTGTGGTGGTGAATTTTATGTGTGCACGGTTTAGTTAGAATCATTGAATCGAATAAACAAAAAATATTATATTTAAATAAAATGATAAATATTTTTAATTAAGTTGTGTGTGTAAGCCATGTATCAGAAAAAACCGCATGAGGGGAAAGTTCAACAATTATGTTGTCAGCTTTTTTCCATTACTTTCATAAGTAGAAGAGGTTATGAAAATCCCAGGAGAACTTTATGATACACTCTGTATACTAAGAATGATATAAAACATACAAAAATGAAAATGTTTGGTAATTGATAAATACTTGTAGTACATTAATCTGGAAGTTTGTTTAAATAACACTCAAATTATGGTGGCAGTGATTTACTGGTCACCAAGTGTCTGTACATGTTTTACTGATGCTTCAAAAAAATACTCAAAAGATGATTGAAATTCTATTTCTTGGGAATCTTAATATAAATTTATTTAACAAAGCTGATGTTTGCATCAAATATTTATTATCAACTTGCATAAGTGTAAGCAGCTGATTGATGATTGATCCTGTTTTTGTGAGTACAAAATATTTGACATGTGATGTTGAGAATAAGATTAGTGTCCTGCTGAATTAATATTAAGAAATAAACAGTTATAAAAAACATAAGTAAAATATTTTCTAAAAACTAATGAAAGGAGAGTATCTAATATGTAGCAACAACCCCATAAAATTAATAAATGAACACCTTAATGAAATGAATATTCATAATGATGTCTTTTACCCAACTTTTGCAAAATTAGTTGTCTTGGGGGGGAAAATTCTTGAATCAAGGATAAAGTGATTACACTGGGAGAAAATGGTGTGAAAACAATAATGATGATCAAACTGTAATAAAAATGGAAGTTAGAAGCATGTATATAACTGAATAGAACTGTTACATTATAATTTGTTATGAAAAACCTAATACCAACAGTAAATACAGTGTAACTTACATATATTTGCTGAATATTTATTTTTTTATTAATCTACATTATCAAGATAATTTACAATATCAATAATATATAAAATTTACAATATTGTTATATTTACAAAGATAATTTATTTTGTCAATAAAGAAAATAATGATATGGATAATTTAGTTAAATGTTTTTGTAAGTGAAGCAATAAATTAGTAATGTGAAGCAATAAAATGAATAATAAAATATACAGTTTTTTGCAGTTGTTAGATTAATTTATTGAACCATATAGGAATTATAGAGAAAGAGATTATAGGAATTATAGGGCAAGAATTTGAAACTGGAAATGAAGATGGACCAACAAGTCTTAGAAGTAGGAGTTATTAAATATTTGGGGGGTTAAGATTTATATACCTTATGTTCAGAGAAACTTTTAAATGCATTTACAGCAAAATTAATAAAAGTTACTTTTTTAAAATTGTAATGAATTTGAATCAAAGATCTTCGCAACTTGTATACACAGAGAGTGAGTTCTTTGATCATATACATTATAATACAATCATATATATTATAAATGGCTCCTTCAACAAAAGAAGGGACTGCAAAACTGTGTACCACATGTTTGGCTTGAGTGGATTATTGTGGAATACTACCATAATCCATAGTTTTAATTAAGAGCAATTCAGGAACTTTCATATACACAGTGTTTACTATTCACCTAATAACATCAGACATACAAGTGCTTTGTTTTTTCAGCAACTGCAACATATGTATCAATTTTTGTTTGGTCCAAAATCGTGCAATGACTGTAGGTCACAAACGACTTATGTAGCCATTTGTAAAGCTTTCACTCAGCTTTGTAATTATTTAATAATTAAATTCACTTACCAACAATATTGTAAATTTAGCTTGAGCACTTTCAGAACAAAATTATTCCATCAGGAACTCCAAAGCATGTTTTTTCAATTTGATAAAACTAAAACTTCATAGTCCATGTAAAAAATGTTTATGTAAATAAAATATTACGTAATAATATAACAGTGGTTGTCACGTGGTTATTACACCAACTTCGTCCTGTCATTGTAAATGACTCCACTCTTGGAGTTTAATTATTTTCAGTAGATTTTCTTTGTGAAATTTCAATTGAAAGCTACTGTGATATATTAAAGATGTATCACAGTAGCAGATGTATCAGAAAACTGTATTGCCATGAAAATCATCAGTGCATGTCATGAATTAGTTATCCATTATTAATTACACTTAGGATTAGCTAGTACAGGACAGGGCCTTTTCATGCCAATTGGAACTTAAAAATATTTGGTATCTGCAATGTAATGGTTTAACACAATCTGCTTAATTATATGTTTTTTGCAATATGTAAGAAAATTCAAATTAGTAGCAGAACTAATGTTATTTTAGATAATAATACAGTCAGAACTGATGCTGTAAGATTTTAAAACTGACACTAAACTTTTAATTTTTGTAAGATGTTAGTTTCTATAAATTTGATGTATTTTATGCTATTATTTTTATTAGTTTATTTGGCAGCACTTAACATTTCCACTAGAACTCCTGTCAGTTTAAAAGCGTAAACATTATTGCTTATTTATTTTACAATTCAGTGTACAATTCTGTGTATGAATTTACAACATTTCTTTTCCGACGTTTCAAAAATAAATTAATGACTGCTTTAGTAAAAATATAGTGTGGTGTTTTCTTGTAAATGTTCACACTGTAACAAACTCTCATTGTTTGAACACAAAGAAAACCTTTGGGGAAATTGTAAAACATTGTAAAACCTTTTTTATTCTCATCAATTTTTCAATAACATAGCTAGTAATCACAAGATTATTTTTGTAATAAAGCTAGAGAAAAATGTTTTGGAAGCTGAATAATATGAATTTAAATATGGAGAAACAGCATCCTGGATCCCATCAATGCTGTCAACTCTCTCATGCATCTCAGTTGTTCAAAAGAAAGGTATTGGGGATGAAAATTAGCTGTGAAGCTGAATCATTATTGTAAAAAAACAAAAAATTACAGTTTTCAAGACTTTGACTGAGTCTTTAAGACTGGCTCACAGTTTAAATTAATATAGATTAATGTCAAAAAGTTATGCAAGATAAAGGCAATGTGTAATATTTCCTATACTTAATCAGGTGTCTGATCGATTTGCTCCTTAATTGCTCAAAAAAATAATTTAGTGCATTAACAAACTTAGTAGATGTTAAAGAGTTGTACAAAAATTCTGAATTAACTCTTGAATCGGCTTAGGAACTTATTTCTCTTCAATCCAGTAAATTTTCTTGATATCAAAATTCAAAATGATGATAATTAGGGACTACATTGATGATGCATTACAGATTGAGTGAAGCAGATTTCAATGAGCTTATTGTTCCTATGTGTGATTTCAAAACATTATGGCAGTTTTCTTTCTGTGGCAAGATGGGATATTATTTTCTGAGGCCAGTTCCATCAAGAACACTCCTCAAAAGAATGTGGTAAGAATTCTTGCTGGATTCTTTGAGTTTTGGTAGAATTATATTTGCAAAACTTTATTTTATTTTGAAAACCTTATTTATTTATGAGTTGACCATTTTATTAAGAAAATTGAGGAACGTTTCTATTCAGGAATGTCAAACAATTGTAGTAAATGAAATTATCAGATGTGTTAAGTATGATTTTAAATAAATAATGTCTTTTAATAGGGTACTTTAGGAAATATGAGCATTTTTATGGCATCATATATATTTTAAAAAAAGGGAAAAAAAAGCATTTGCAAATAGTTAATTTTGGTGGCTTAGTTATAGATTCATTAAAATATAGTGTTATTTAGTGTTAAGTTTCCACTCAGGATAAATTATTATTATAACCTTATGAAATTTATATGTTTACACTACATTAGAATTTTAAAGAGAAATGACTAAAAATACGAATTTGGATACATAGCATTTTTTTTTTTTCATTATAGATACACAATAATTAAATTACAAATTTACTTAATTTTATCAAATTCTTTAAATTTTATTAAAGTTAATGGCTAATATTTTTACTATTAAACTACAAACATTTTTTGTTTTAATTTTTAACTAGTTTGTAGCAAGTTATTTTGATGAAAGCTAAACATGACTTTCGATATAAGATAAATTTTTTTCATTTTAAATTGTTCTTTTTAAAACATTTGATTAAATAGTCTTAAAAAGGAGGTGATAAGATTTTTAAAAAAATATTGTTTTTCAGTATGATAGATTTATTTCTTCAATTATATGCCAATTAACCTATTATATGGGTTAATAAAAAAAAATAAACCATTATTGAGTTGAAAAATACATGTAGCTGTGTTATTCATTAACATTAACATTGCCAGTATGACAGATGTATTAACCATCCATCTATTCCAACCATTAATTCTTTTCAAATACATTGCAGTAATGAAGTATTTTCATGGTAGTATCTGACTGTTGTTGGTGTAAAAATCTGTCAGACGAATCATCAACTTGAACAATCATTAACTGTATTTTGCAATACCCGAATAGTACTACATTTTAACTGTTTTGTTTCCAATTATTCCTGAAAGGACAAGTTTTGGTTTATGTCTGTTCAAGTGAAGTCGTTTGTTCAAAGTTATAGACCCTTCCAATGTTAGAAATTCAAACAATCCAAGGATTTCGGAAAGAAAGGTAATGAACACGTTACAGCCTGAAGAGTATATACTTCTTTTTTAATACCATTCCAGAATGACATAAAACAACTAATTTTAGGTGAATCAGAAATTTTATTTAAATCTATTCCAACTTAAACCTATAACTACTAATATAATTGATTTATGATTTTTTTTTTTAATAAGAAAAATAATTCTTGAATGGAAATAATTTCTTAACTTTAATAACTGCACTACGCACAAGACATTCAAATAAAATGTAATCTATGGAACATCAAAAACTCGGTTGTTTCTTTCTTGTAAAATAATTATGTAACTATAATGTATATCTTTTAAAAGCCATTTTTTCTATCTGTTTATTTCATCATAAAAACAAATAATTAATTCTAAAACTTTACAAGTAATTTTATATACCCTTAAACTAATCCCTAATCTGTCAGTTTTTTGAACTGAATTCACTAAAAACTAAATTTTGTTGAAAATACACTTCACATGGTACACTATTGTTATCATTTTATCATCAACAAAGTATAAATGTTATACAACTAACTTGTATCAGTCTCAAATGAACATTTTGAAAGATAATCCTGTAATATGAACTACCTTTTTCACACTACCTATTCTAAATTCTTATCTATTTAGCAGTCATGTTATAGAAACTTACTGCAGTCATGCTGCAGTATTTGGCAGTAATAGTTTTGAGTCAGGGTGGTGGAATTTTATACATGCAATATATCAGACATGCAATATATCATACAATACATCAGAGTACATGCAATATTTCAAAGGAGCTGATAAGAGAATATGATTGTGGTGACCTTGAGCTGCATTCTGAAAAGCTTTTGTGTTAGTGTCTGTTTTTTTATGTTAAAAGCTATCTCATTCATGAAAGCAGTAGTGATATGGCACCCTTATTATTAGTATTACAGCATAAATGGAAGTTTCTTGAGTTACAGACTTAAGGAATTGTGTTCCTTCTAGGTTATATGTAGTATTTTCTCTTACAGAGATATTTTGAGGCTGGGTGGTTAGAAAAAAGTTAGTTACCAGAAAATAATCTTTTTCTTTCAATTTGTAAGGCGCAAAGAAAAACAGGATATACAGAAAGACTGAAAGTAGACATTGATAGTTTGATGACTTTAAGGAAACCTAAAGAGATACATGTTAAAGAAGGGCTTGGCAGAAATAAAATGGAAAGGGAAAGAAGAGAAAGTGTTAAAAACTTTACATTGTTGCAGAGGCGGTGAAGAAGCAACGAATTTTGCTGAAATTATTGTAAGGAAATATGTGCTGCAATAGGTGACATATTAATGTAACGATAAGATATTAAAAGTTTATTTAAAAGTGAAGACTATATGAGGTATAATGTACCTCATATGATATATGAGGTATAACCCATATGAGTATATCCCATACCCCGATATAACCCATATGAGTATGGGATATATTCTTAAATCAGGAAATCAAAAAGCTCTAAGGGAATGTATTGGCAAGTTAAAGGAAAAAAGTAACAGATAAACTGAATAATAATAAAGGATCTTTATTGTCATATGAAAAAAGAAGAAACAAGACTGAAGAAGCTGCTGAAGCTCAAAATATTTATGGTAATATCAATAAAACTGGTTGTTGGTATGTGAAGGAAATGACTTAAGAACTTATGGAAGATTTATAGGTTGGCCGGGAGAAAGGCGTTAAATAAACTAACTGATTACTTCCTGGTTGAAATAAAATGGAAAGAGTAGATGTATGTAATGACAATGTATTTGAAGGGGTCATAGAGCATTTACACCAAATTTTAGGGTAAGATAAGTAAGAGTAAATTTAAATAGAAAAGAAAAAAGTGTTCTACCCAAAAAATAAGGAAGTACAGACAATTTTTCTAAAGGAATGTAAAAATCATGTTCCAAAAAAACAAAATAGGGAAGGCAAAACAATAATGGAATGAATTTAAAAAAATTACTGATAAGTTGTACATTGAACTGCAATGAAAATAAAATAGGAACAAAAAGATAAGAAAACACTAGGATGGAATTAGAGAGTGAAGAGGTAGTCAATATGAAGAAAAACATATGGAAAGAGTGAGTAATACACGGCAAAAATACAAAGAAACAAAGGTACATAGAAGTAAAGAAATGAAAAATAGAGATTAAAGAAGAAGAAGAAAAAAATGTTGGGCGAATTTTATTTCAGAACAACTGATAAAAGATTAAAAAAATATTGTTAGTGATGATTAAAGAAAATCAGAAGTGAACCAATGTAATTGTAATGGACATTTTCAGAAATTTTTAGATGTGATGTGAGAGGGTGACATTGACAGGGGGATAAGCAGCATATTTAGTGCAAAATACAGAGCAAAGTTCTTCTATTGAAATATGGAAGAGGCAGTAAAGAAAATGAGTATAAGGAAAACCTTTAGGAAAGGATGAATTAAATATCTGGATGTTAAAAGCAGCTGGTAAATAAGGATTTTGTTGGTTGAGTCAGATAATAGAAGTTACTGGAGAAAGAACCAAGTGCCAGAGAGTGACAGTGGTATTATTTTATCTTCACAGATAAATAAGAAAATAAAAAACTATCAGAACTATTGAGGAGTTCATTGAAATCTCTTATAATGAAAATTTTTGAATAGATATTATATAAAAGAATAAGAAAAAAATTGAACACAGATTGGAGGAAGAAAATATGAGTTCTGGAAGAGAAGGTTCATGGCTAGTTTCATCTTTGCTATATGGCAGGTAATATAGAATCACCTGTGATTATAAAAAATGTTGATAGTACAGTAAAGAGGAGATTGTAATGTGTAGAAAGAAGCCCTATGGTAATGATCTATGAATACTAAGAAAAAAATCCTGTAAATTATACATGTAAACAGAATACAAAATACTGTAAAAGCACAATATAAACCACAATGAAAGTAAAGATGAAGGTTTGTAACAGAAAGTGGACTGAGATAAGTTAGTGGACTGTTATCTTTGTTATTTATCATTTTTGTGGATGAGATCCATGAGGATATAAAGGGGAAAATGGAAAGCCAAGAAATTAAGAGTAATAATTTGCTGAAAGATTTACACATAGAAGCAAGAGATGAATGGATTTATCCAAGAAGATGCCAGACTTTACTAGGAACTAAACCAAAAACCAGCTTATTCAGATACCTGTTTGCTATCCACTATACCAACTAGCTGGCAAGTTACTTTTGTTATTGTTACTTAGGAAGAAAAATTGTTCCAAAAGTCACTTAAAGTTAGATGATAAAAAAGAGGAAAAGAATGATATGAGGAAAAAGAGTAAAAGATACAGTAAAGAGTAGCAACAAGAAATGATTGCAGTGGAAAGAGCAATTTGGAAAAAACAGAAGTATTACAAATTAAACGTTCTAGTTATTTAGTCTATAAAAATATTCGAAGATGGAAAGCTCAAGGTGGGAAATTTAGAAGTTATTATGGGATAAGGATGATCCAATAGAGCATCTAATGTACGGTTAAGTCATGGCTAACTACTAAAAGAGAAGACAGTAAAATACAAGTGATTGAAATTACATTTTTAAGAAGCATGGTAACAAGTTTTTTCTTTATCTGTTTAGCCTCTGGAACCACCCTAAGGTATTACTTCAGAGGATGAATGTGAATTAAGAGTAGTCTTGTACGGTCTCAGGTTGACCACTCCTGAGAAGTGTGGTTAATTGAAACCCAATCACCAAAGAACACTGGTATCCACAATCTAGTATTCAAATGCAGCACTGGTGGTTTAGTGGGAGAATGCTCGCCTGTAATAATTCAAGAAGCATGGTAAGAAAGATCCAAAGAGATTAAGAAATTTTGGATAAGAGACCTTGGATGCAGATCAAATTAAAAGAGAATTAAGACTGGCAGAATGAGCAGACTAAGATGGCTCAGAAATTTACAGAAAATGCCCAGTAGAAGAGGAGCAAAAGAAATGTATGATTTAATTTAGGCAGAAGACCCAGCGACAATCTGAAAAGGTGGTTATTTTGCATAAAGGAAGCAATGGAAATAACAAATAGAAGTAAAAATAATTTTCAAGGCGGAATGGTGGAGGGACAGTGTTTAGAGGAGCTTCATTATCCAAATCTTGAGTCAACAAACAATTAAATGAATGGAAAAAATGAGGGTGATTATGAGAAAGTACTGAAAGTGAATATGTAGAACTACTTAATACATAATGATAATTAAGAAGGTTCTATAATAATTTTTGAAGCACGTAGCTTCACTAAAAGTAAATAAATTAATTGAATCATCAATATTAAATATTAGAGTAAAGTTAAATTTATTTTTAAACAGTTATAAATTTGTACAAATTCCAATTTCAATAGATGTATTGTGTGAACATACTTATAGGTATATTTTTTCTGTTCCACATCAACACTCAACTTAGTTTATAATTTATATTTTATTTAAATATTATTGAATATTAACAGAAAAAACATGAATATATATTTATTTTTTAATGTTAATTTTAAATATAGGTGAAAAGGTTGAGCAATATTTTATTTTTAATTCATAGGAATGTTAAGTGGATATATTTAATAAATTACTAATGCTAGAAAATTTATTTAATGCATCAATTTACAAAACAAATTTAGACTTTTTAATATGAGAAAATCCTTTTTATTTTACAGATTCATATGCTAAAGTATGAGCTAACAAACACTAAGTGGAATTTAAATAAAAAAGGAATAAATGATTCTAGACCCATTTATATACTGGGACTTTTATCTGATTACAGTATCTAATATAACCATAATTAAGAATTAAAAGAGATAGAAGTCTAGGTAATGGAGTGAATGCATTTTTAAACTATGCTGAATATATTATTTAAATCCCTAACAGCCACTGAACTTCTACACTACACATATTCTGGTAAGGAAGAATGATGACAAAAATTGCCTTCTGTAATCTGAAAGCAATGTGAATGAATGTGTTTGTTGAATGGTTGGAAAGATGTGAATGATACTATTAGCAGTTATTAAAGATTTTCACTATACTGCTGATCAAATAAATTCTATAAATTTAATTAAATTGAGTGGTTTAATTCATTTATATTACGCATCATGATTAGAGTAATAAAATAGCATATAAAATCATGGTACATCAACAACACCTAAAAATAATCTTATATTGAACTAATTTTTTATCCTGAACTTACTGTTCATTTTCATAGTAACAATAATGTGTGTTTAAAAATACACTATAGTTTAAAAAATTTATTTCATCTGGTTTTAAGATTTATTACAACAATTAGATTTATCATATGCTTAACAAATTTTGTCTTACTGTCTAAATATTCTTAATTAGTGTAGTAAATTATTTTGTTCATTTAACATTGCTAAACACTTGATTAATTACAATAAATTTCTTGAAAAGAAAATTATTGTAAGTGTAGTAGATAAATTTATTGTAAGTGTAGTTTTTTGTAAAGTGTAGGTGTTTTTAATTTATTAATGAAATAATGTGGCTTAAATACTAGTAAGATTGTGTTACAAGAGAAAATTTATAATTTATTATGATTTACTTATAAGTTATTACTTAATGAAATAAAACACTAGTATAATAAAATCAGAAAGAGAGTAAAAGAAAAGTAAAGCAATCAAAGTCAAATAATACAATTAGGCTAACAAGCTGTGTACAGCCAGTAAGTTTACAACCTTCACTAATAAGTGAATTTATATACTTTCTGTGAAACATTTATTAGTAATTAATATACTGATTTACAATTTATAATTTAAAGTTGTAGTTAGTGTTCATATTTATAATTGTTCTTTAAGATTCTATGCACAGAATTACTTAATGTATTTATTTAATACTTTCATGTCACAGTTTGAAGAGTCTTATGATTCTGATTAACACTAAATGTTGTGGAAATTTTATAAAAACAAGTTTAATTAGATTTTAATTATTTTAAAGACCAGGCTTAAATTGTTTTCAATGTGAGTGTAACCTTTTTGAATAATTTGTCTGTATACATTATGTACATTACTTTTTACATATTTTTAAAGATTTTCAAATATTTTTGAAGAAATTATTCATAAAAAATCATCATTATACTTATTATTATTATTATTATTATTACCATTGTGATTATTACTTTCGAAATACAGTACAGTATAAAATATTAAATTAATATAAATGGAGAACAATTGATTGATTTACTATTGTAAATTATTGGTCCATATAAAGTTATCAGCAAAATTTCCAAACTCATTGGCTATTTTTGTTGAATTGCCAGTTTTAGTTTTTTCTGGTGGTTGAAGCAGTTGAATATGTCTGAAAGAAAAAAAATAAATAAGAGATTAATACTATTGCTGTAAAAAAAATTATTAAAAAAGGTTGAAACTAAATTCATACATTGCAAAACACAGTTGATGAAGATTAGAAAAAGAGACAAATTGATTAAGAGATTACGTTGTCCTCTTAATGTCCTACAGTAACATGTAAAGTAAAAAAAATATTATAATCTAGAAACAGAAACAGGAGAGGGATGATGAAAGTGATGGAATTCACATGATTATTTATTTCATGAAACAAGTTTTTCATTATTACTTATTATTTAGATTTACAAGTACACTCATAAATAAC
>JAAAKQ030129838.1:8420-31749 GCA_010016005.3 Zanna intricata | reverse complement strand
TTTCTTTTTTATTTTTTTAGTTTTTTTGAGTTTGTAAACTAAATGCTACTATCTTTACTCTGTGTTTTTGTATGTTTCATGTCAATAAATCTAATCATTCACTCTTGATAACGCTTTTAAAATCGCCCGATTGACTGCCGCACCCTGTATTAGCTATGAATATTTTTTTTGTTTGATAAATCATTATTAGTCATTCAGTTTGTAATGTAAAAACATTAGTTTATTTTATTGAAAACTATATGAATAAGTAATGTATTGAGTTGTACAAGGTCTGTTCAGAAAATAACTAAACTTTATTTTTTTAATCTTTATTATTAAATTTACGGATTATTAGTCCTTCCCTCCTTCAAATTACTCCCCTCCCATATTTTCACATTTTTTCCCTCGGTGTTTCCACTTTGCGAAGCAATCCTGGATAGCTTCATTTGAAATATCCTTTAAAGTCCATGATGAATTTGCTTTAATGTCATCAGTAGTCCCCAAAACGCATCCTTTCATTTTAATTTTGGAAATAAGAAAAAAATCGCAAAAAGCCAGATCTGGTGAGTAGGGAGGCTGAGAGAGGACAGTCATCTGATTTTTGGCACAAAACTGCTGATGAATTGACAAAACTAAGTGTGCAGGCTCATTGTCATGGTGAAAGAACCGTGAGTTGTCTTGTCACAACTCTGGTCTCTTTTTGCATATCTTTTCATGTAACCATTGCAAAATGCATTGATAATATATGCAGTTCGCTGTTTCATCATGAGGCAAGAATTCACAATGCACAATTGCATTAAAATCGAAAAAACAGACAGCATCACTTTGACATTGGATCGAGATTGATGTGCTTTCTTGGGGCGTGGAGATACTTTGTCAGTCTATTGTAGTGTTTGAACTTTTGTCTCTATGTCGTAGTCGTAAACCCAGTTTTCATCTCCCGTTATTATCCTTTGAATGATTGTTTCATCATCATTGGCTTGTTCAAGAAGGCCGATAAACGTCCATTCTATGTTCTTTCTGTTGTACAGTCATCAAACGAGGAAGTAACTTTTTTTGCTGCAACTCGTTGCATGTTCAATTTTTCAGTCACAATGTTACGGCTTGATCTAATCGGATGCTAACCTCTTCTGCAACTTCTCAGACAGTCAATTGGCAATTTACACGCACCAGATTGGTGATTTTCTGAACGAGATTGTCATCAGTTGAAGTCGAAAGTCTTCCTGACACGGATCATCTTCAATCGACTAACGACCACTTTTAAATTGTGAAAACCATTTGTAACATTGTGTACGACCCAGAGTATCATCTCCGTAAGCTTGTTTTAAAAGTAAAAATGTTTCTATGAAAGTTTTCCCCGGTTTCATGCAAAATTTTACCTTATATCATCGCTCCCAAAAATCGCACATTAAAAAATTTGCTACTCACACGTAGACATTTTACATTCAAATAACTAAAAATAAATAAATAAAATAGAAACTAAATGAGATTTCAATAATCCAAGAACATGTGGTTACAAAGGAGGTTATGCGGAACAAAATTCTCCCAACCGCACATTACTAAATTTCTACGTCGATGCATTATTACGAATGCTCGGTTATTTTCTGAAGACCTTGTATGTGCTTTTAAACTGAAGAGAAATTAACTGTTATCTTATAACTTTGTTAGTATTCACCTTCATATCGTTTAGATTTTCAGTAATAGGTAATAGTAATTGCACTCTAAAAATGAGAATAGCTTTTGCAGTTTCTGTTGCATATACATTAAAAATAGCAGGCTTACCTGATTCTGAACTTACAACTATTTCTTTATTTATTCTGTTACGTGACAGCAGGAAAAATGTTAAATTTTTCTCAATAATAATATTACTGGGAAAAATAGTGAAAAATCTGGAAAAGAATTGTAAAATATTTTCCTTTTGTTAATCAAAATTTGAAAAAGGAAATAATAAATTAAATTAATTAATTGAGATACATTTAGTTGAAAGAAAACTGTAAATTTTGTTGTCATTATTACTTGGCTTTTAAGTACATATTGATCAAGCTATATTTAATCAGTATTTTATTAAAAAATAAAAATGATTATTACTTTTAAATTATTAATACTGAAAATAGTCTTTTTTATCGGTTTAGTTAAGTAGAGATAGCAGATATGTTTCATAATGGTGCCAAAAACAGATCAGAATGTTTAATAGAAATTTTGAGTAATGTTTTTTTAGTTTTTTATAATATATTCTTTATCTTTTTGTGCTGAATCTGAAAATTACTATCATTTTTTTTTTAATCTTGTCAGAAATTTTTGCAAATCACAAATTTAAAAATTATTAAAAAATTGAAAAATTATGAAAATGTGTTTTGTGAAATAGAAACAAAAGGTTTTTTTTTTTGTAGTTAACTAATTAAATATATTCATTCATTCTTATAACTAAATAGTTCTAAAGAGGAGGGCGGTAGGCTCAATGACCCTTTAATTTCTAATGAAAATTGCCACAAAATAAGCGTAATTTCTATTATAGTGTATCTTTAAATTAATTAATTTAATTTTTATGAGGTACGTCATGCCTGAAGAAACCACACCCCCTCTTCACCAACACTTAATGACTACGTATGTAAATTACTGACAGTTTTATTCCATGCATCAAGTTTCTTTGGACAACTTATACTCTACTTCGTGTATGTTCTTTCTAGGTTCATCTTGGATTAACATCCAGTAATATTCTGCCATTCATTGTAGCAGTTCATTTTCCTTGATACCTCCTTTCCATTTCTTTCATGTCCTGATGGAATCTCGTGCCCATCTCTTTGGTAACAACACCCAGATTTTCAGGAAAATAGTCCACATGTGAATTTGGGAAGTGAACCTTCAAGCTTGTGGAAATTTTTATACTTCTGCAGCATGTTCTCAATGATCGATTTGAAGTTCAGATCCTTCTTATCGCCCAGAAATTTGGTTACTACATCTTTAAAGGCTCCCCAGGCTTCTTTATATGCAACTAACATTTGTTTCTCAAAATTACCATCTTTGAGAATTTTTTAATGTCAGTACCAGTAAAGATACCCTCTTTTAGTTTGGTAGTTGATAAGACTGGAAATTTGACACAGATGTATTTAAAATATTTATCTTATTTTGGTAAGCCTCTGACTTATCGCTTTATCAAGCCTAACTGGATATGCTGAGGTGGAAGGAGAACTTTATTCGAATTTATGAGAGCTTTTCGGAGTATAGTTTTGGTTCCAGATTCTGATGGAGCTCTTTTTGGCCAATCTTTCCTTATCCAATAATTTTCTTTATCTCTGCCTATCCCATTCATCCAAAAAACAATGAAACTGTATCTTCCTAGTTGTTCTAGGAACATCAGTATTATTTTGAGATCTCTATGTAATTCATTTATGATTGTCATATTTAATTTTATCGAGAATGAATTCTAAATTATTGTAACCTCTTTTAAATGAACAGAATGTCCAATGGGTATTGACAGATATGTATTCCCATTGTGAAGAAAGATAATTTTGAGGCTTCTTATAGACGAATCTATGAACAGTCTCCAGTCACTATTTTCATATTGAATGTTAAATTGAGTCAAAAGTCCACATACATTTCTGCAGAAGACTAATTCTCCTTCTCTCAAAAAATATGGAAGAAAATCTTTTTCTCTGTACCTGAATCAGGAAAATGAGGTGCCAGCTGCTAGCAGGTTCTGCTCTTTAAGTTTTGAACCAAGGAGTTCTGAATTTTCTTTGGTCAGATGTCAGTCTCGAACCAAATTGTATAGTCAGACTATGAATAAAACTCTGATGCACAGTTATCTTCAGCTTCGTACTTCTCGATGTTATCTTCATTTGTGGAACTGTCTATTTCAGATAAATTTTCTGGTGGAGTCGGCACCAGTACGTCTGGACCATGAGGAACTAGGCATATTTGAATAGACAATTCTTTTCTTATTCTTAAAATTTGAACCGTGAACACTAGTCGAACAAAAGTAACAGTGTGATTTTGTAGCTCTCACCACTCCATTTGAACTCCAAATCTGAATGTTAAATGTTCATCCTTTGAACACCATCTAAGTCCTTCAATATATGTGTAGCAAATGTACTTGGATGCCCAAGTTTTCTCTTGATATCCTTTTTTTCCTTGGAAATATGTGAGATACACTAGTTGAACGAAATTTGTTATATTTCTTTTTTGCCTTTCCACCATTAACTCAACAAAAATATAAAAAAAGAATCTGCAGAATTTTTGCAGCCACTTGAAGCCATTTTGTAAAAGGAAAGTTTGCTTTACTGCCTGAAAATATATTTTCCACTTACAAAAACACATTTGATCACGAAAGATGGAAAAAACTCAATTTACGCATGCTGGTTAAATCAGCACTGATAGCAGCTGTACAGTGCACAAGTGCCCCAGATAACTGCCAGTAAACATATTACATCTAGTTAAGTCTTGTCATAATCTGTCAGCCAATCTCTCCCACCATCTCATCATTTCAATCCCAGGTATTTCAGCACTTCACAAGTGGAGGGTTGAGACAAGACATGGGACCCCAATTATAGGTCCTTTAGGAACCCAAGCAAGGGGAGTAGTAGGTTAATTTGCTGCCATGCTACTGAAAAGCGGCTGATGATGTGTCTGACAGTGGTTCCAGCTGCCCTTGGGTGCTTAAAAAAAAACCACTTTTCTCTTAGACCACTCATTCAGCTGTTTAGCTATAAAAATGTATAGTATAAGACAAAAAAGTGAATATCTTATATTAATTTATTATTTTCAAAAAAAGTTTTTATGTCTATTTTATAGTATCACATTTTTGCAATTTTTCAAGTTTTTACAGATTTTGAAATTTGTAATTTGTGAAAAATCCTGACTGATGGAAAAAATTAAGGTTATTTTTGGATTCAGGGCCCAAAAATACACTGGAATCAATTATCAAAAGTTAAAAAACATTTCACAAACCAAATTTTGCACGCTTATGTATTTTATCATCAAAATTAAACTGTATTTAGAGTTTAATTACAAAATAAAAAACATTTGCTTTCATATGTGCTCCTCTTGTTCAACCACCACCTCATATAGCCTTTTTAATAATGACCAAAACTTGTAAAACAGATAAGTTAACCTTAAAAGAAAATGTTAAATTCTGAAGTCAGATCCCATGATGTATCCCTTTTTTTTAAAAGTTACCATGTCATCTACATTATTACTGGATGTAGTTAGTTTTAAATCCTGAAAATTAATGTTTAAAAGAATTGATATTTTAAGTTTTAATAGTCCTATTTGAGCCCCTTTTAGAACTTAAAGTGTATCTATTAGAATAATTATTTACTTAAGTTATTTGGCCAGATTTGATTCAATGTTATTGGTAGGTAGTTAATTTTATACGGATTTAAATACTTGATCGTAGATACAGCTGTTCTTTGGTTTCTATTAACCACACTTCTTGGGAGTGGTTGACCTGATCATACAAGACTATACTTCATTCACATTCATACATTTTGTTCTCTGAAGTGGTTCAGAGACTAAAACAGAAAAAAGAGAGATGTTCAATGTTATTGAACAAGACTAAAAAAAAATTATAGTATACTAAATATAATATTGCTTTTGTGATGTCCCCATGTATGATTCTGATATATGGTAAAAAATTTGGCCAAACCTGATATATATATAATTTTTTTTTTGTTGCCGAACGGTTTCAACAACAATGGAACCTCAAAACCTTTTGGTGGCCCTGAAAAGGGCCGTTTTTTGTGGTCAAATGGCTTTGGTGGCTCATTGTTGTTTAAAATCTCATAATAGCTCTGAGAAAAGCTGTTTTTTAAAATCTCATAGTAGCTGAGAAGGGCTGTTGTTGTTGTCGAATGGCTTCGACGACGCGTTGTAGTCTATAATCTCTTTCTGGCTCTGAAAAAGGATGTTTTTGTGGTTAGCTCTGAGAAGAGCTGTTGGGGCCGAGAGATGGTCTCCAGCGAAGTCAATTCGGTTGCATTCGGGGAGTTGTGTCTTGGCCGTCGAAGTCCGACCAGGCTTTCCCTCAGCGGCACTTGGGTTCCCACTACATCATGGTAGTGGAGACCCCAGAGCCCCGTAGTGTCAGGTCGGCATTGGTTAACATTCGCCGGCGCGGCCGAGGTGGTTCTTCCTGAGCGATCCCATGCTGGGCCGGCTCTTGTAGCTGCGTCTGCCAGCCAGGGTGATGGAAGCCCAGCGAGCTGGAGCGGGAATGTTATGTCTGCATCCAGCGACTCCCTCGGCAGGCAGGCCAGGCCTGCTGCTCCGGTGGGGTGGTCCAGCGTTGATTCGGCTAGGGAAATACTTCGGTCTTCTTCCATCTTCTTCTTCTTCTTCTCTAGGCGGCGGTTGGTATTAGAATAAAGTTTCATACTAGGAAACTTTCATTTATTAGAGCTCACAGTGGTGGGATAGTGCTGCTATGGTGGTAGTATAGATGCGCGAGCAGATACCGTGTGATGGAGGTGCCCGCCTGTCCGTGCGCTTTGTACACTGTACCTCTCGCTGACTTTTTCATCCTTGCACATTGCCAAGTTAAAAGCATGTGATAACAATATATATAACAGCTCTAAGCAAAATTTCAACTTTGTCTTAAACATTTTTGAGATACAAGGCAAAAACTGTTGAGAAATATTGTTGAAAATCTTCCATCCCAAAATCCATCAATTTAAAACTTAATTTTAAATAACTTTGGCAAGTAGTTTTATCATACTAAACCTCATTTTTCTATGACCTGTATAAAAAAAAATCTAAAATGACCGGTATAAAATATAAAAACTATTCCTTTCTTCTTTTAATTTTGTCAAAAATCTATTGTCATCAGTGGTCGTAGAAATTTGATAAACCTAACAGAAATTTTATATCTAATATCCGAATTTGAAATTTTTTGAGCTCTTTTCAAAGAATTTATATTGAACCTATCCAGAGATATTAATAAAAATACAAACAGCACATATTCTTCTAGAAATTTTCTTCGTTCACTATACTTTGCCGTTATAGCTATGCAATACAACAGCAAAAGAGCTAGTCTGAAATGTAAAAATGTGCATTATAAATTCCTAAATATTAATAAAGCTCTAGTGAATTAGTCCTTAAATATTTATTATATTAAGAAAACAAAAAGTTAATAAGAAAACTATATGAAGATTTTTATAGAGGTTGAAAGGAGTGAAATTAGATTTTTAATGAGTAGCTTGAGTTCAGAAAAACCTCAGAAAAATTTTATTTAAATGTAATCAATGAAAAAGCTAATAGAACCGGTTTTTGTGATAATATTTTTTAACAGTTGTTTTCAAATTTTTTTTACTGTGGAGTTTAGAAAGAAAATTAAAAACCTTTATTTATCTGTAACTATTGATATCTTAAAAATGTTTTTTTCAACGATAATGCTTTTTTAATAGCTATTGTGAAATATTTTCCAGTGTCTATTGGAAATGTTGAAACACGCTCCATTCTTGTATACTACCGAACTAGAAAGTTTAGCTACCTTATGCTTTAGAGCGTTTGATGGTTCAAATTATGAAGTACGTTGCTGTGTTGCGAAACTTTTGGGTGCTTTAATCGCTACAACTCAACAACAGGCCAAAACAAATCCAGCTGCCAGTAAGTTTATCTTCATTTGATGACGATCATTATAGTAATTATTTTATTTTTCTAATTATTATTATTATATTTACTGATTTTTCTAAGTTTATATGACATTTTTTAAAAATTGTATCAAGTCTGAGTAAGTTTTAATCATTATAGTAAACCCTTACTATATCATTTCAGCAGAAAACAGACATTTTCTTCATTCTTTTTTAGACTTTTTTAAGAATGGTATTACTTTCGATCGCATGGTGGGATTGGGGGTTGAGATTGAATATTTTAAGACATGAGGAATAGATTATAAATCTAATTACCTACACACACACACACACTCACACGCACATGCAGGCACAGTTGGCTACAAAATAACAGGATTTTTTCTGTAACATTTTTTAATTTTTTTCCTTAACCTATTTTCTTTCATTGCTTCCTTCGCTTTCGGGAACGTAAAAAATTCATATGGGGTTAGGTCTAGTGAGTTGTGTGGATGTTACAGCACAGGGATCCTATGCGTAACCAAAAACAACTTAACAATCAATGTAGTGTGGGCTGGAGTGTTGTCTTGATTAAGAATCCATGATTTGTTCTTCCACAACTCAGGTCGCTTTTTTCTTACTCGGATGGAGAATAGTTATAACCTCAAGATAACTTTCCTTATTCACTGTTTGACCTTCAGACCTCTAGGAAGGATGAGATTGCCTATTTTTTGAATGTTTTTGTCTGTTTTCAAAGCAGAAGAATGTCCTGGATGCGGATCATTTTTGATTTCTTCTCATTTTTCCTTGAACCGTTTATACTGCTCAAAAACCCTTGCATGTGACATACACTCATCACTGTACAGTTGTAAGAGAGAATAGGTATCTGTTATGGACTTGCTGAGTTTCACTAAAAATTTCACGTTAATATGTCGCTCTATTAAAATGCCTACCATTTTCCCAATGACCAGCAGGTACACAATTCAACACAAGCAAAGGCTGTGACTAAGCAAGCTACGGTCGTCACATCAACTGGAATGTAAAGGGGGATGTCAGATGATTCAACAATGTGGTGTTTGACCTTGAGGCTTGCACTGTTTTTCTTACAAAAAATCAGTCTCGTTATTTTCTAGCCACACCTATATATATATATATATATATAAGGGTGATTCAGGAGGATAGGGCAATACTTTGACAACTCGTTCTAGAGGCTAAAAATAAGAAAAAAGTTCATATAAACAAAGGTCTGAAAATGTTTTATTAGCGAGTTACACAGGGTGAAAGATTTCACTCGAGTTTCAGTTCCTCCAGGTAAATTAAGACTTTCTGAAAATATGGGAAGGTCAATTTAGGGCAAATTCAATTATTTCTTATGGTTTTTGAGCTGGGAAATTGAAAAAAATAGGTCCCAGAACTGTATCTCTTAGTTTTTAACATATCCCATGTAAAACGCCAAAAATAAGGTGAATAAACACATTTTTTTACGTTTGAGGTACAATAACGTTGTTAAATTGGAAATAAATCATAGCTTTTTTAAACATAAATTGAAGAGAGTTTAATTACAAGAAGATTGATGTAAATAATGTCAACAGAAAACAAATAAAATTTTAAATATGTCGACTGTTATTAACAACAAAACAGATTAATTTTTAATTTTGGCTCTAATGAGCCAAAGAAGCACTCGTGTTATGCTTGCTTCAGTAGAAAAGAACAGGCCATAAACTTGCCTCGGGATATTGTGCAGAAGATGTTTAATTTTGGAGGGTCCCTTTCACATTGTAATTATTCAATGGATTTCATATGAATCCCTATCAATTCTTACAATGTCTGTTGTATCCATGTCTGTATCTGGGATGTAGACATTTGTAATGTGTGTTAACTTTTTCACCGAGATGAAATATTGACTACTTGATGACTATTGAACATATTATGATCAAGAAAACAATCTTCATGCTGCAACATTTGGTTGTGAAGAGAGCTTGCACAGCATAGTCAGTAGATTTTAAAGCCTGTAACAGCTCTCAATGGTATGTATGCATAAGTAAACGATTCCTGAACGGATTCCACACTGTTATCACTGGCATTACTAGTTCTTGACTGGCCTTTTAAATATTTTTAGGGCTATACGGAAAATATTCTCTGATACATTTAACATTTTTTCAGAACCCTTGGTCATCCCATACTCTTCCCTTTAAACATTTGTTGTTTCATACTGAATATGTCATTGATGAATGTTATTGTCAATTGGAGGATCATAATTTTTGTACTGAATGCACCTTGAACTATATCTACAGATTCATATTTAACAAACTGTAAGATAAGATTTCTGTTAATGATTCGCCTTCTCTGCTAGTGGTGCTATTAAGTGAAAAAAATAGGGAATCAATCTATGGCTATGCACACAACTAAAACTATCCTTTTGGCTTTTTGATTCTAGCCTTAAATCAAGACTGTATACTTCATCCAAGAGTTGTTATATTATTCTTTGTACACCCAGTATATAAGTAGATAATATTGGTTTTTAAATCAATTATAAGCTTCATTATATAGAATCATATTAACTGTAATGCTGTTTAACTGACCTAAACTTATTTATGACTTCTTATTTTGAAATAACTCATTAAGGTATAATAAATAAATGTATATAGTTTGCTGTTTGTATTTAATTTTCTGTGTTTTTTGTTTTCTTATTTATAAAACAGAGAGATGAATCGTTGAGAAATCAAAGCACTTGTTAACAGTATTGCTTGTTCCTTCTTTGAATTCGATGAAATTTTATTTTTTCAAGTGATCTTTGATAATGATGACTCAAATGTAGATACATTGAAAATGTAAGGGGACATATTATGATATGTTTAAAAAATTAGCTAATCTGAATAAATTATCACCAAATCAGATTCATTACACTGCTGAATTATTTTACAATATTCCACGTAGGTAATATCATTGTCGTAGGTTATAAAAAGAATTGGATGAGTCAGAAACAGAATGAAGAGTTTGTAAAAAATTATTTCTTGAGCAAGTAACCCTTGTCTCTATTAAATAATGTTACGTGTTAATTGAAAATTGCAATGAAATGTTACACATTTTTATCATTTTATTCATTCATATTGAAGTATAAAGTATAAAATCTTAAAGATGAGAACATTTAGCTTGCTGGCTAGAAGCTTTCTCCAGATGTGCCTGATCTGCAATAACACATCTGATATCATATGTTTTATTGCAGTATAGAGATTTTTAAAATTCTTACTAATAAGATTATTGAATGTATTTTAGGTGTTGCTCAAAATAAAGGAATAAAAGCTCTTTCACTCGATGAAGCATTGGGTGTGCTTATGAGTGGTTTCCTTAGAGGAGGTACTGGATTTTTAAAGGGTACTGGAGAAATAATTAAAGGAAGTTCAAGTCTTAATCGAGAAGTACGGGTCGGTGTAACTCACGTAAGTCATGTAACTCATGTTATCAGAATTTCTGCTTGTTATTATGTGTTTTATATATATATATTTTTTTAATTAATTATTTTCAATTATTGCTTTTTTTTTGTTTATTCCATTAAGCGCTTTACAAACATGTTGGCTTCTTCAGAAAGAATAAATTATCAGAAACTGCAGAGATAATAAGTATTTATTATCTCGGTTATAGAAATAAATTGAATTACTCAGCTATTATTACATTTTGCTAGATAATGAAACTCCGCTTTAGTTTCTTTATTTTAATGTATTATAAATATAATTTCTGTAATATGAGTAAGTTAAATTAAATTCTTAATTTCCAGAAGCCACTCACTTTGTTCAAATTTTTCTTTCATTCATTTTTATTTTGTGTATAAATTCATTTTAAGGGATTTAAACTTGTTGCTATTGATTTCTAATTTTAACCTATTTTCTCTAACTAAAAATGGATATAAATGTACATTGTTGACACAATTCTGAACAAAACAAGTAAAAGTAGAGAACACAAAGATAAACGTAACAAGCAGTACATTATATTAAGATATATAAACAAAGACTTAGAGAAAGCATTTTAAAAATTTTACAAATCTATATAGAATGTAGCTTTCAGAAAAAAAAAACTTCAAATCGCTTCACATAGAAATATATCTAAACAAATACTGTAACCTTAAAATAGATAAACTGAACTTTTCCAGTAAATATATGTTACTGTGGCTAATTGAATCTATTGGTCAAGTGAGATTTAAAAAGATGTGCTGTATACTTTTGAAACATCTTCAACAGCAACGTAGTCAACATTTACTAGTCATTTCATATATGTATTTTAAAAATCTTCCAATATCAGCAACAACCTTGAAATTCTGTGCACACATGAAAAGGGCAACATTTTAAATATTATAAAGTGTAAGAACATACCATGATATACTGTATGAAAATACACAATTCAGATCCAACACCTTTTTGAACTGTATTCTAAATGCATGTCCACCTAATTAAAAGAAAGAAACTGCTGCATTAACATCAGATGTTAGCAGGCCAAAGATGTTTATACTTTAAATTATCAACAACCATCATTAATAAAACATAGCCAATTTTTTTGTAGTGTTAGATTAACTCTTTAGAGATTTAATTAAGGATTTGTCCAAAATGATCAGGATGATAAGAGTTATTGCCCTTTGAAATTAGTTTTTTCTATCTTAGACTAACTGATAGGCAGATTACGATTGGATCTTGGTTTGATCTGCAGATTATTTACACAAAACACTATGTCAGGAAACAGTATTTTGTGCTAAACTTATATTGCATTTATTTATATATAGGCTTCAGCCTGAAAGCGTTTTGATATGATGAAAAAGTAAAATTAAGAACGTTTCTTTTATTCTGTACTTAGTGGAATGACTGAAGGAGAAAAAAAATCCTTCTAGAGAACTATACTTATATATATATAGATATTAAGATAAGATTAAGATAAAAGCTATTAAGATAAGATAAGATTAAATAAGATCTCTTCATTTCATACTACATTGACTCATTTTATTTTAAACATAATCTGGTAACAAAAATTTCTTGGACCTTTCTTTTCCTCCTGATTTTCTTTTGTTAATGTTTTACTATACATCATTCGTAATTTTACTACCTAAATTCTGTAACTAGTGATATATGATGAACCCCTATGTTAATATTTAATTTTTCATCATCCAACTTTCTATTGTATTTCATTAACTTTGTTCTAATCTTGTTTATTTTCAAACTAAATTTCTTTCCTTACAATAAATGCATATTACTCAAAATTTATTCTTAGTTTTAATAACACCATTGAATCTGAACATATATATTTTTCTCCTTCAGTAATTACTCCATTTTCCAATCTGTCCTTCATTTCACATAATATTTCTATTAAAAAAAAAAGGAGAAAATTACAAAACAGTGGAGTTAGATTGTACCCTTCTGTCTCTCTTGTTTTGTGAAAAGGAGCTATCCTTTGTTACTTTTCACCACTATTTGATGTGCATGGAAATTTTTTTTAGCTTTCACAAAATATTTTATAAATATTTAATGTTGTTCGTCAGTATGTCAATAAATTAGTTTTTTTTTCCTTAAAGTTTTGGGATCTTCCTTAACTTTGATGTTGTATTTTTCTAATAAAAAACGATGTTTTGTTTATGATTTGATCTATTTTTTTCTATTTGATTTTTCAGGCTTATGTAGTCTTTGTTCAGCTGCTGGGTGGTCCTTGGTTAGAAAGAAATCTTAATCCATTATTAAATCATGTTCTTGATCTTGTCGCTAATCCAAAAGCTGCATCCTCTCACGTCGATGCCGTTTACTCTCGTAAATGTATCAATTTTATTTTACGTAGTGTTCTTGGACACATGCTCGGTGAGAAAGCACAGGCATCTGCTGTTAAAGAAATGGCTCTTATTGTAGCTAAGCAGATGAATTCTATTGGTGAGTTTACTAGTTTAATAAATAGGCTGTTTTCTTTAAAAAAAATATTATGTCATATTGTTGAAGTTGTAATAACAATTGTTTTTTTTTTTTTGTAAGTATTTTGATGTACGATACAACTGATGGTTTATGAAACCATATGTATGTTAATAATCCTTTAGGACAGACACAAGCTTATGACTGATTTAAACCTGTTAAAGATTGCCTAATGTGTCTTGATAATGATGATGTCATTTGGAATTACCATCTACTAGCATTATGCCAGAAAATGTTACTGTTGTCAGAAGATGAATATGTAAGATCGTAGGCTGACTATTGACAACATCTGTAACATTATTGGATTATCGTATAACATACGTCAACAGATTTTGTCACAAAAAATTGTACATGGGAATAATAATAAGTGTTCTGCCCAAAGACAGGTCTTCACATGGCCGCCTTCCATTCTGCTCGATTCTGTGCCATTCTTTTCATTTTTTAGTAACTTTCCTCCCTTTTTATGTTCAGCTTCATTTGTTTCTGATCTTTTGCTTTCCTCCCTATTATAAATCTCTCCAACGCCGTCACCAGCAGGCAGTCATCTCTTAGCCAATGTTCCAACCAATCGCATTTTCTTTTTATTATTTTGATAAGTGCCTTTCACTCTACGAAGTACCTCCTCATTCCGACTCTCCATCCTGCTGAACTTTTCCATTCTCCTCCAAACCCACATTTCAAAGACCTCCAGTCTTCTCTCCTCATCCATCCTAATAGTCCATGTATCTGCCATGGGAAGGACATAGTATAGTTCATGCCGCAACAGTAGACTGATGAATGGAAACAACATTGCATAAATGTTTGCAGTGAACTGGAAAAACTGTTTGAAACTATCCAGATTTCATTTTTAAGGTTGTCACAGGTGACAAAATGGTTTAAAAGTTGGGTTTATCCCAAGTTCAGAGTTGGGATATATCTCTGAAACTAAGCATCAACCATCCTAAATCATTAGCATATAAGAACTCATCTTCGCCTCAAACAAAAAAAGCCCATTAACATCTAATCCTCATCGATTTGTTTCTTCGATATAGAGGGATTATCTCTAAGATGCTCATACCTCCTAGAACCTCCTTTAAAACCGTATTAAAGACCATTAATGGAGAATTCTTGTGTTATTCTAAAACGACCAAGGTAGGTTATGAGTAGGAAACGTCCAAAGATATGGCATAGAAGTGACTTGATCCTTTGCCGCAACAATTTATTGCTTTCATAATGTGGCAGTTTTTGGTGAAAAATAACACGGCAGTTTTTCCTCACTGGCCACCTATTCAGCCAACTTGGTTTCATATCACTTCTTTTTCTTAAGTTAAAAATCAAAGTAAAGAGGTATTGATTTGACACAATGAAATCCTTCAATGTGTTTGACAATGCAGAGAATTTGTTTGTTGATGTGAGTGTGTTACAGTTGATTATAAAACACTCAACAAAGACTTTCAGGATGCCATTTGTGGCAAAAATTCTTGGTTCAGTGGCTGAGTTTCCAAGAAGTCTACTTTCAGAGTAACTGTGGTAAATAACATCCAGCTGAGGTTTGATTGCATTTAGTGTTATTATTGTCAGGAAATGTTTGGGTAGACTGCCTAGTTTCATAAAAAAGAATTTAAAAGTATCTGTAGTTTGTAGTACATTTTACTCCTTAGTATCTTAGGAAACCTGATCAGTTAGTAAAGAATTCATTTTTAACACCGCGTTCATGTTAGTATTAATTCTCATTGGCCAATTAAATATTTTACTAGAGTAGCAATTTATACAATGTTCAGTGTTAATAAAGTGATTTCTGCCATGGTTTGAAAGTGACTATTTTTTTATTTTAATTTTATTTTTGCTAACTATCAACTAATATTGCATTAATCTTATCAAAATAAAAAGTTACTTTATAAGTCTACGTATTAACATTTAACTACCCATAATGCGCTTAAAAAATATATCTGTGACAAATATTTAATTTGGATGTGTTAGTAATAATGAACAAAATGATTCCTTAAACAGTATTAACAAATATTCTGATGTTTTATTCTGTCGATGTGGTTATCTTGACACTGCAGCCCAATGTAGATCTTGGCCTCTTCAACAACTTGCCTTCAGTCCTCCCTTCTCTTAACGCTCCTCTCCATTCCTCTACTTTCATTGACCTCAAGTCCTCCAGTATCTCACCCAACTAATGCCACCACTGGTCATCCCCTTCTTCTTGAATTGTAACATGCTTACAATGTCTGCCTTATAAGTCTATTACTCATTCCTTTCGAGTCACTACAATCCATGCCCCGACTCGTAAAATTTTATTTTTTAATTTTCTGGTGCCCCCTTCCTTAGTAGTCCCCGCCTGGAGATCTGAACAAGACTAATTTATATCCGGAATATTTTACCAAGGAAGGCACCTCCATCTTTGTTATATGAAAATACAGAGAGCTACATTTTCTTGAGAAAAAAACAGCCATAGTTTTCCACTGCTTTCAGCTGTGCAGTACTCAGAAGTTTGAGTGATATTGATATGGCTGTTCTCCTAATCTACGCTCTTAACAACTATTGAAAGAGCTGCTGCCCTCTTTCAGGAATCATTCCTTATTCTGGCTCTCAACAGACACCTTCCAATATGGTTGCACTTTCGGTCCAGCTACTTTATATCACTGAGAATTCAAGCTCCCTCACCATCGGCAAGGTCTCATGACAAAGATCAAGTGAGTGTATTTCACTGCAATTTATACCAGAAGAGTATGGATGGCTTTTACATAATGATGATAAATTTGAATTTTTGTGGTTTACTGGTGATCATCTATCTTGTAGAATTAGTGATATATTTTGTTATGATGACGATGATACTGATATGGAGGTAGAAATGTCAGATACTGAATTATCAATAATGATGATGAGAAAAGTATAGAAGTGATAACGATTATGTATAAAATTTTATTGTATAAAATGTGTGAGATTTTTCATCTAGAGTAGCAATTATATTTTGTAAACAAAAATGTTTTGTGTTTCAATGAAATTATAAAAATTTATTGGTTGTTTAAATTATCTTAAAAATCATTAAAAAAGTAAAATAATTTTTTTGAATTGACAATACTATTTGATTACCCATAGAGAGTAAAAAATAGTAAAGACTATTTTTTAGATGTTGTAGTTTGCAATGTAATTGGTATATGTGTTGTTCATATTTATAGATTCTTTTACACATTTTTTTTTTTCAACTATTATTTTCCATATTTGTGTCTGCCCTTTGAAAAATGGGCTTAACTGTAAACGAAAAATGTGTATCTGCTCTGGTGGATAAATCCTCATAATTTTCATTAAGAAATTTCTAAGATATCATTGAGGTCGTTGGAAAACTGCATGCATTCCAGACACATTCAATTGAGATTTTTAAAGGGAAAACTACTGATTTTTTTCCATCTTTTTGCATATGACCTTATATGCATATGAATTGATGGATGTAGACCTTATCACATGAGCCCTTAATTTACCCTGAGTGATTTACCAACCTTGAACATTTTCTAACTTTCACATGTTACAACAGTTTCCAGCTTCCATATGGCTTTCCGCCATGAGTTACAATCGATGCAAGTATTACTGTTATTGATCATTTTTTTCCATAGACAAAAAAAAGCCCTTATCTCTTGGACTGCATTTACTCACCAGCATGTTGGGTGTAATGGATGCAACTGCCACAACAGTCCTCTCCTGTAGGTAGTTGATGTCACAGATTTTCTCTGATTAAACAGCGTCTTTAACATAAACTTGCAAAAAGAAATCTAGTGGGATCATTTCTGTGTTTCTTTGGCGGCCATGTTATTGGCCCTCCTCTTCGAATTCATCTGTTTTGAAACCAAATGCATGGGCACGGTTGCGTAATATGGCAGAGCACCATCTAGCCAATTATTTCCATTAATTGTGCTTTTTACAAAAATGAATGCTCACAATACGGTCATCCATCAGTCTGCACCAAACATTGACTTAGGAGAGTCATGTTTGATAATTTCATGCAACAGCTCTGATCCCCAAATCATGCAATCATGTCGGGTTACTGATCCACTAATGTGGAATATCACCTCATCTGAAAACATTGCATTTTTCAGGTGGTCTTCAGTTCCATTTATTTTATTAAGCATGCAAGTAGCAAACTTCAATATTTTCACTTTGTCTTTGGGATTGATTTCATAAAAATTGTATCTTATATACACGCGGCCTAAGCCTCTTATGCACCATTTTTTATGCTGTAAATTTAGATACTTCTACCTCCAAACTGTACCTTGTTAATGATTTTTTCGGGCTACGCATACATGATGCTTGTATCTGTTTCATATTCTGTTCAGATATGAAAGGCTAGCATGGAGACTTTCCCTTTAAGATACTGTTTGTTTTCTTAAACTGATTAAACCACTGGAGTATTGTTTTATTTGTAGACCCAGCATCACCATATTTAATAATTACGTTGAACTGTGATAAACGACCTTGTTTCATAAACCAAATCACTCGCTGTGCTTTTTACTGCTGTATCATCATGACTTGAGAGTGAAACTGCCAATAAGATATACATTGAAAGTCACACAGTGGTACCAACCGCGATGAATATTTGTGAAGAAAACCTTAATAATATAATGAATATGAAAACTGGATGCTTTTAACTGATTCCGTTATTTTATTACGATTTTTTTTAATCATATACCAAATTATATATTTATAAATTGAAATATATAAATATGTACATAATATTAAATAAATATATATATATATATAAATTAAATATATATACCAAATTATATATATTTTTACCTTAGAATATTTCATTTAGGGTTTACAGTCTTTATGCTTTTCATGACACTTCTGAGAAGTAAAAGCCTACATTATTAATTAAAATACTCACTTCTTCATATTCAGTTTCTTGGGTAATTTTATTAGGAGATATGTTTATACACTTATTTTATTGTACGTTTCCCTCCATTCATCCATCAATCTTTCATTACAGCCACTGAATTAATATCTGGTTAGTTTACACATTCTGTACCACTGTTAATTAAAATGCTTATCTGTTAATGATACTTTATATTTTCAGATTTTAATCCAGAAAATGCAAAAGACTGCAATCAAGAGACACTTTTCGGGCAACATCTTTTAGTTTGTGCTCTTCAAGAGATGGGTAGTCTGATATTAAGCCTAGGAACAACAGCTAATAATCTGCTTAATGATCAGTCTTGCAGTCAGTATAAATCTATTAATTTTTAAATTATATGTTCATTATTGAACAAAGCATCCTAATCAAAAATCAATGTGTGGTGCTGACAAATTGTTTTCTATGCTGTGTATAAAAACAAACAGTAAGAAAATTAAGTGAATAATTTTCTAAAATAATATTTTCAAAGTGAATTTAGAATTCAGTTTATTCACTCAGAATATCAAACAACTTTAATTAATAATATTTATAGAAAAGCAACTATCAAAGCAAAATAAAAAAAATGATTACCTACATAATAAGACACAAAAGAGTGAAAAAATATACATAAAGTATTTATACAGTAATAATATCTTTGAAAACATTATTAAAACTTACAATATTTAAATAATATAATATTAATATTCTATTATATTGTAATAGAATATAATATAATATTTATAAAACAAAAATAATAAAATAAATGAGTGTGGAATATATAAAATTAAATTTAATGATCATGATGCTATTTATACAGGAAAAACAAATAGTTCCAATGAAACTAGATTTCTTGAACATTGCAGGAATTACAAAAATAATAAATTAGGTTTATCTAATGTGGCAGAAAATTTAATAAACAATAAAATTCTATATCTGATATTAACACAAATTTACAAATATTAGAAATTAATAAAGATGACACAAAATTAAAAATATTACATATATAAATATAAATAAAATTTCAATTTGATAAACCATCAGATAATGTTTAAGAAAGACATTCTTATAAAACTGAATGGATAGCTGCACTTGTGTAAATAAATATGCAATTAATATCATTTTAGCATTCTTATTTTTGTATTTTTATTATGCTAGACAGAATTATTTCAATCCTGGCTAAGGATGCGGGATCTTGTAAAAATACTTTCATGAAAAATTAAGTTAAGGTAAGATATGTCTATCTCAATATTCTGTACTAAGTGGTTTATTTAATAGGATTTAAATATATTACTTTTATTTTGGACAAGACCAGAGGCAGACCCTCTCTACAGCTTTATAGTCCCTTTCCTCTTCTTTCCTATTTCCTTATCCTTTACTCCTAATATCGTGGATACCTTGGGAATTGGGTTGGATGACCTGAACAGCATTGAATGATTTTGTTTCCTATCCAGTGATAACACATAATAGCCTAGCTAGTGTCCAAACTTCTTACTGAGTAAAGCCAGGCCTCCTGTTCCTCATCAAATCTAACTTAACTTACATAAAATTGCAATTTTGTGCTCATTTTTTATTAATTTTTCCTTTGCTAATAGGAATCGATCTGATTTTATTTGTTTAAGATTTGATTGAAGCTACTATGGCTGTACTTGTCCATCCTTGTCAAGCCGCAAGATTAGCTGCTGCATGGTGTTTACGTTGCATATGTGTTGCAGTGCCGAGTCAGATAACTCCATTGATCGATAGGTGATTTTAAACCTAACTGTTGTTATATTGTAATGCTTTTAATTCTTATATTTTTACTCACTTATTATGTTTATTATCACTATTTTAACCGTTAATGTTTTTTCTTTTGTTTTTTTCTAAAAGATGTGTGGAAGGCATAGAAAATATGCGAACAACACCTGAGGCAATTGCTGGTTATAGTGGTGCTCTTGCTGCTGTATTGGGTGGTGTTCGTTTGTCTCCACTAGGTGTACCGCATACAAAAGGAAAGGTAAATATAAATTATCAGCCTGATGCTTACTGTTAAGATTTTTACGAGAAATTATATAGCGATCTTACAGATCTTATAGAGAAATTATGTAACTGATCTTACGTACATTGTTTAATGAGTATCATTTACACAATGTGTAATAAAACATTGTTGCTGCTGCACAATAATACTTAACACTTTTTTTTCTCACACTATCCCTCTAGTGGCCATTGCAAAACTTGTTGCAATGTAATTTGTTTACATTTTTTTAAAATGGTAAACAAAGAATGAATGGCTCTATATAGCGAGGTGGTTGCAAAGATGTCCCTTGGTCACCAGGTTAAACCCAATTGTATTTAATCCTAGCTTCATTAGAGCGTGCACTCTGCTGAAGAGTGATTTTTTATATCGTCAGTCCTTGTTAAAATTGTATCTTCTTGAAAATTGTGGATGGGCAGTGATCCATTCTAAAAAAAAAACTGCTAATAAAGGAAATGTAAGAACTAAACTTCATCTGATAAAGGTAATGCTAATAATCTTAAGAAACATATAAAGGATGCTAGTAATCATATAAGAAGAATATCAGTTTTATTGCGATTTGAAATTCCCAGGAGGATGAATCCATTACAAAGGTCTCATTTTTTCTGATAAATAAAGTATTCAGTGGCTTAGGTAGAGGGCCTAGCCAGCCTCTGTGGTGCAAGTGGTAGGGTCTCTGCCTTTACTCCGAAGGTCCCTAGTTTGAATCCCAGTCAGGCATGTCATTTTTCACACACACTACAGTTAATTCATCTCATCCTCTGAAGATATACCTTAACACTGGTTCCGGAGGTTAAACAAAAAAAAAACTGAGAGGTGGAATAATTTATTGGAAACATTTTCAGATGACCAAAATAAAACTCTTGTTTTGTCTTGCCTATTTCAGCAGTGCAGTTAACTTGCAATCAGCCATAAGATGCTAATGACCTGCAAGGCATAATTTTCTGCTGCTAACTTATTGGAGATTAATATTAAGGAAATTCCCTTGAGCTTGTCCAACAAAGGCTAGTATATATGAGACAGATTTAAGGTGTGTTAGAATAGAATGGAGGAATGTATTTTTTCCTTGTTCTAACATTTATCCTGTCTCTTCTGCCTGAGCAAATAAAGTATCTCAGTTCAGTTACAATCTTTCATTCCAAATCCAAGGAAAGGCTTAAGGTACCCATCAGACTGTTCTAGTGGTTAACTTTTCATTGCAAATCAACTGATTTCTAAGGTTCAATTCACAATAAAGGCAGTTACTTTTATACAGATTTGAATACTAGATTGTGAATACCAGTGTTCTTTGTTGGTTGGGTTTCAATTAATCACACATCTTAGGAATGGTTGACCTGAGAGTGACTATACTTCATTTACATTTATACACATCATCCTCTGAAGTAATACCTTACGGTAGTTCCGGAGGCAAAAAAGAGGCCTAAGGTCAAGGTGGTGACCATATTACAACAGCTGTCACAAATTGACCATTAGTGCATGGTGCTCACATTCAGGCATGATGATACAAACTGCAAAGTGGAGGAAAAATGTTCAAACTTTCAGCTCATTCGCAAGATCCCTTCCTGTAAAAAATAGAAAGCAATTAAAATTTGTAATAGAACAATAACTATCATTTCTGCCTGCATAAAGGGAATGAATGAAGAAAAATGTATTGGAGTTCAGGAGATGAAGTTTTCATTATAATATTCTCATGATACTTCTCCAGATATTGATAATAATAAATTTAGTAGGATTTATTATCTTCCAAATACAGCTCCAAAGCAACTTTTTCCATCTATAACAGAAATTTGTCTGTAACTTTCGTTTAAACCATCTCATTGAGAAGTCACTGAAAACCTTTACAAGGCAATTGAAAAAATTGTTAACTATATTCTGGTTTATTTTCTGAAGACATATTCATTTGCCTAAAATTGGCTGTAAAAAATGCTTTTCTTTGATGTCAGTGTCTCGTCTTTTTTTATTTAAAAAAGATGTAGTTTAAATATTCTCATGGAGTTGGTGAAGAGAAGTATATTAATAGTCCCAGTAAATGATATAGTAAAATATGCCCAGAAACCTGTTCTGTATTCATTATATGTTGATGATTGTTCAATTTATGACCCCTACTTCCTTAGCCATTGTCACTACATTTTAAGATTATGTTATATATTTTTCAAGAGGTTATGTTACATTTTACACAAAATACAATTTTTCCAAATAGTAGTTTGATTTAAATTTTCAGGTTTACCTTCTTCCCAGAGAAAATGAAGTGTCTCCTTTTCTTATCTTAGAAAACAATATACACCTTGACTAAGTACGAACAGTAAGCTAATCTACTGTAAAGTTCTTAGGATTGATTCTTAACAAAATAATTATCATGAATTAAATAGTTTTAACAAATTGAATTATGAAAAGTTACAAGTCCCATATCCGTGGAAGACGCCATGACCTAATATATAAATATTAGATTTTATTGAGGTTAATCTGCTCCTGCTTTGATATCATTGTGCACTATACTTCTTAGTATGAAGCATTGCATTAAAGATGCTTGATGATTTATATAATTCTTTCCTTTGTCTTGCTATGGAGGCCTTTTTTGTAAACCCCATGACAAATTTATTGGTTTATTGCAGATTGAGCCATCTCATTGCTACAGGAGACAATAGTTACATCCTGCACTGCTTGAATAAAACCTCAATCAGAACATCAAAATTACAGTATTCTATTCTTGATTCTTATTTTCATAGATGTGTGAAATATCCTCATGTACACCCCTAATGCATATGATGGCTTTGCCATCAGTTTCTTCTATCCAGTCAATTTTCATTATCTCTTTGAAATTTGGCCCTTTAAATATAAGTTTTTCCTTAAGTAAATGTAATAAGAAATGCCCAAATCCATTTGTTTTTCATGAGAGTTGTGTAGCTGATCTAAACCCAGTTATAGTTAAATATACTGACAGATCTAAACAAGATAATTCTACAGGTTGTGC
>JAAAKQ030129837.1:35059-52870 GCA_010016005.3 Zanna intricata | reverse complement strand
GATTGCATGCATTTTTGGTTAGAATCACTGTAGTTGTTACTTTCACATGAGTTGATAATTAGTGTATATAATTTTTTACCAAAAAAAATGTTTGTTTTTTCATGTCAACCAACTGCCATCCTTTATTATAACAAATGGATATTAGAACATCTTTTGGTAAGTAGCATACTGTGACTTCTGTTATATGCTTTTATTTATCTTGCAATTTATGTACTGTAAATTTACATAAGTCTGGCTTTTGCTATAAAAGCATGTCATTTAAAATTTGTTATTCTTCATTTTTTTTGCTATGCTAACTTTCTATGCTAGCTAGTGTTATGTCACTGGATTCTTTTAGATCTTTCATCATAAAATAATAAAATAGTGTTTCATATTTAAGTTTATAATTTTTGTTAAGTTCTTCAAAATAATCAATACTTTCGCACAAGCATCATTAGAACCTTAGGTTAAGAAGCATTAGGTTTAGATGGATGTTCCACTATATCTGGGAAAGGAGGGAAGTGTGCACAAGATCATGAGACAAAAGTACAAAAAAAGCCTTCTACAGCCATTTTTTTCTCACAAAATTAATCTTGCCAGGAATGATTTAAATGTTATTCTAGAAATTCAAAGCTGCATTGAAACTATCAATGCAATATGTGGTTATCTCAATGAGATAACCACATTTTTTCATGAGTCTATTTTATGACGCAAGCTTTGCTAGTATTCCTAAATTGTATAAGATTATGTGGTCAGAAAAATACAAGAGCATCTGTATGTAACGATCACCTTGTTAATATTGTTAATGCATTAGAGATATTAACTGAAGGAGGAATCAACAACAAGAAAAAAATCAAATGCAAGCAGCAGCATACAGATCTTCATTTATTGTGACAGTAGCATTAATTTTTGTTTTCTGCTGTACGTGAACTCTAAGCAAACGCTCCTTAAATGAAGACACTTCACATAGTCAAAACCCAAAGCCAAGTAGCACATTCAAACTATTCTTAACAAGCTACAATTTTAATAGGAAGATGCAGAGAATATCACAACTGCCGTTTTAAGAGAAGAGGTGACCATTGTAATACATATGAATGTTGATATAATCAGCACTTGCATTACTGGCTGACAGAAGCATAGAAGCAATCATCTTGCCGAAAATCCATCTAAATTTTAGAAAAGGTCTCTAATAATTCCTTACTTGGATTCCATTATATCATCTTTAGAAGTCAGATTTTCTGCAGATAAATTGCCTGCAGAGTGTACTTCATCTTGTTCAACTTTCTATAACTTAGAAGGCATTGAAGGAGAAAGGGAATTATGGTTTGAAATGTGGACAGTTACAGAAAGCACCAGATATAATTGAGGTTTTAAAAAAGAGCAAATATTTTTCCAGACTGTTAGAAAGGCTCTGCTGATATTGCTTTCACAGCTTGCACAACAAATACTATCAAGTCTTCATTTAGTTTCCTTTGTTGAATTAAAACATGGCTATGAAACATTATTGATGAAAACAGGTTAAATGGATTAATTATGTTAAACATGGCATAGCATGGATTAAACATGGGTTTTTGCTAACAAGGAGCTATTAATTGAATCTGTAGTTAGACAGTTTGCATCTAATCCTAGCAAATTATTGTGAATTATTTCATAACATCCTCCTCATGGACTACCCAACTATCCTTCTATCATGAAAGAAGTTAAACTTAGAAAGGTACCCTCCTTCCATTTTGAGCTGGATATGGCCTTATTTGGAATCTTGGAATTAGTGTGGTAAGTTTAACTTATCTGTTTACTGTGTCCTGATAGTTAAAATATTTATATTTAAATTTTATGAAATAAACCACCTAGTACAAAATACAGTTTTAAGATAAGACATATCTTACATTAATTTTTTATGAAAGTACTTTGGTAGGATATTGCATTCTCAATCATTAATCCTTAATCATTGAAATAATTCCATTATTGCATAATAAATATATAACGATACAAATACTTAACTAATGATAATTGATTATTAATTTGCTATCTGTTGCAGTTGTTTATAAGGATATGATGCAAAGACCAAATGTCACAAAAGTACCTTGATGTAAAATTAAAGTAAGATTTCTCAGTATTCTGTACTAGGTGATTTGTTTAATAGAATATAAATATAATTTAACAGTATAGAGAAGTAATATGAATCATAAAACAATTTCAGTAAAGTATTATATATATTCAAAAAACAACTTAACCACCAAACACAGTAACAGAAAAACCTTAAAAACTAATACCAATAGTCGAATTTCGCAGGATCACTAAAGTATTCTTTATTATGTTGATGAATTATTTTAATTTTCAAAGAGATACAATTTTTTGAAAACCCTAATTCATCGATTCAGAAAGCTGTTGCCCAGTTGTGTTTCAGTTCAAAAACTTCTTAAAACAAATAAATTTCATCCTTTTAAGCTATACCTGGTACAATAAATAATAACACTACAAATAGTAAAAATTACACAAAAACAAAATTAGATATCAACAATCTAGGAACATATGGTTACAGAGGAGGATATGTGAAAAATTGCTGTCAACCGCACATTACTAAATATCTGATGGCACGTAATTAAAAATGTTCAGTTATTTTCTGGACAGACTCTTATATAACTGAATTTATATGAAAAATAAAATATTTCCTCAATTTAGGTTGTGTTTGTTCTTATTTTTATAATAAAGTTGACTTTTAAGAGCTAACCATACTGCTTGTGTTCAGTCCTTTCATCAAATGTAGGTATTCACATGGTTTGTAAATATCTGCAAGCATTATTTATTATGATAGGATTCTTAAGTGAATCTTTAAGTGTATAGACTTTTAATAACATACAAAAATTACATAAATTGCGTACTTTCATTTCATCAGTGTCTGCCAACATATGAAGTGTCATGACAATATGTCTCATGTTTGTATGTTGGTGAAAGAAAATATCGAATTTGAATTTTGTTGGTGATGAGGTCACAGTTACAGAAAGTGTTGAAATTTTCATGAACATGATCACTTTTCAGTTCAATATTCAGTTTGATCAACAAGAAATTTTGAAGAAATAACTGTTAAACTTATTTCCTGATGGCTTTTTGTCTTTGCTTTAATTTAATAATGACTGCAAGAAATGATGTTACAGGCGTGAAAATTTAATATTTTTCTTATGTGCTTTTGGCAGGAGAGGCAAAAAAATCTTGTTACAAGGAGGAATTTATTAAAATTATAAACCATTTTCACTAAAATCATTATATGGTAATATAATAGAAGAGGACCGTGTTAAAATTATATTGTGTCAAACTCAGCTGGTGTGTAGTGGCATTCATTACTTTAAATATCTGACATTGTAAGAAATAATTGATAATATAATATTATTTTTTGATAAAAAATGTATTCCTACTTATCAAAATATTTTATGATGTATTACCTTAGTCCTTTCAAAGTAATTACTCCATCTTCCCCTGAAGATGGAGGAAATCTCCAGAAAGCTAGGAATTCTTTGAAAAGCTTCAAAATCTCTGAAGATTGAGTAATTATTCCGAAAGTGCTAGGGTATTTAATCTTTTTAAGATTCATATTATTCCTCTGTACTGTTAAATTATTTTTTTTATTCTGTTAATATAAACCACCTAATACAGAATAATATTGAGATAAGACTATCTTACCTTAATTTTATCGTGAAAATTCTTTGGCGGGGTCTTGTATCCTCAGTCATGATTGAAATATATAACTAAACTGCATATTAAAAATACCAAACTAATTAATAATGCTTAGTAATTTTTTATATGAATATCTATTGTAGTTTTTATAAGATCGTCTCCCTTAAATAGTATTTAATGTTTTTACAAATTGAAATTTGTGATATTTTTCTAATATATTTAATTGTATGTTATCTTTATTAATTTATAATATTTCTAAATTTGTGATAGTATCAGAAATGTTTATTGTTTATAATCGAATGTTTATTAGATGGTCTGGCACATTAAATTAACCTAATTTTTTATTTTTGTAATTTCTATAATGTCCAAGAAATCTAGTTTTAAAAGATCTATTTGTTTTTCCTATATGAATACCATCCAATCATTATATTATTTTTTTAATAATTCCATACAAATTGTTTATTTTATTATAATTTTTGTTTTTTTTAAGTGTTTTATTATATGGTTATTAGTTTTGTATGCAGATTTAAATATGTCTTTATGTAAGTTTAGTAATATTTTCAGTATTATTATTGAATAAATACTATATATATGTATATATATACTTTTATTCTTTGTGTCTTATTGGTTGTAAAGTAGTTATTTTGTTTTGATGTTGTTTATAAATATTATTAATTAAAGTAGTATCTTATCCATAATACATAATAATAGAATGTTATTATATTTTGATGTTAATATCTAAACAAGGACAACCAGATTGAATTACCATACCTTTATATAGAAAACCTACATTTAATAATATAACAATTCATAAAAAAAATCAAATTACCCTTGGTCTCGTAAAATTAATCGTTATATAAATAGGATTAATAGATCAATAAAATATACACATAATAACAAAGAAAGGTTAAATAATGAAATAATCATCATAAAACATAAAGCGGTTGAGAATGGATATAATATTACTGTAATTAAAATATTTATCAAAAACAACTATCAAAATACCTAAAATGTCTACCTTACAAACAGTAATAATAAGACAGAAGAGCGAAAAAATAAAACATTTTATTTCTGATATTAACACAAATTTAGAAATGTTAGAAATTAATGAAAGTATAGAAATTTAAGTATATTATAAATATGTTACATATATAAATATAAACAACATTTCAACTTGATAAATCATCAGACAGTATTTGAGGGAGACATTCTTTTAAAAACTGCAACAGATAGCAGCACTGATGTAAATTAATACACAATTATCATTATTTTAGTGTTTGTATATGTTTATTATGCTATAAGAGTTATTTTATCATGACTGAGGATGTGGATCTGTGAAAGCAGTAAAATTAAGCTAAGGTATGTCTTATATCTGTATTAAGTAATTTATATTAAAAAAATTAAATTTATTTTAATATGTTTATACATATCCGTAAAATATTTTATAATTATTATCTTATAATATTATCCTTTTATGAAGTGAATGATTTCAATTGTTAAGGATGGTTTTCAAAATAATGCTTGAGGCTCCAAAAACATTGCACGACTAATATAATGAACATGAAATACAGTATGATATTTTACAACTTTGGTGGTACAAAATTGGAAAGAAGCACTTCTTTTTTATTTCATTATTGCAGGTGCAGATTTTACGCAGAGAAATCGTTATTCTTCTTTTACACCTACAAGATCTGGAGAAGTTTCAAGTGCATCATGGTTCGTGGATGGAAAGGATTACATGACAGCTGTTGCAGATGCTATGGAGGCTGCCAAAGAGGAAATATTTATAGCTGATTGGTGGCTTAGTCCAGAGATTCATATGAAAAGACCTGCCATTGAGGGAGACTACTGGCGATTGGATAAAATTTTGCAGAGAAAGGCGGTTAGCTGAAGTTATTAATTAAATAGTTCATTTTTACATGCTGTCTTTTTTTTTTATGTTAAAAATCAGACTTGAATGGATTTTTAGATGTTAAGATTCAGTTTGAATAGTTTATTCTCACTTAGCTGCAAAGTTTACTGTTGTCAGTTTTAGTGAGAGATCTCTGAAAAGTAACACATATTTATTTTAAAAAATTGTATAGATACTGTTTTAACAGTCATATGTTATACAGCTTCTATCTGTTTTTAGATATTCTTCCCTCAAATTAAAGTCATAGTAATATTTTACAAGCTTTCAAATTCTGCCCACAAAAAAATTCAACCATTCATGTTTTGAGCCATTCTCCATGCTGGTTTAGAACTCTTGCTGGGATGTAAGCTCAGCACTTTATGAGTTGAAGATGAAATAATCTGCTTTCATGAATATGAAAGCAGATTAAAGCATATGAGCTCCAATTTACACTCTGTTTCTTTAAATATGAGTCCAAAATAATAAGGATGTATTTAAATTATGTGTAGAATTTAGAATTGTGAATGAATGTTATGTTGCATAGTGTATTATTACTGTTATTAAAAACATTTTTACAAATGGATATTGCTCAGTCAGATATTCAGATATTGTTATAGTTAATGAGTCTTAGGTTTAAATAGCCTAAATTTAGTTGAAAATAACAACAATGTATCAAACCAAACTGTAAACTTAAGAAGATTTAAAAAACCATTTTATTATTTTTTCTCAATGTTGTCACTAATAGGCAAGAGTATCTTTAAAAATAAGTATGATGAACAGTAAAATTGTTGTTAACATAAAACAACACAATTTCAAATAATTTCTCATCTTCTATTAATAAATTTTTTACATCACTTAAATGTTTTTATTCTCCCAATTAGCCTTTTGTGCCCATATCAATTCTTTTAGGTTAAAATTGCAATGGTGTGGAGGAAGATACAACACACCACAACTTTTTGATTTTGCAGTTTCATTTACTTGATAATGAATATATTTTTGTTAAACTGATTATATTATTTTCAAAATTTCTACTTTTAATGTGACTTTGGTGTACATGATTTTCTTTGATTTTAACCATTTGGCAGTAACCGATTTTCAGATTGAAGCATATGACATTTTTTCAGTTTTCAGGCAACGATATGGTGCATTATTCATTACTACAATGGATCCTTTAGTAATAATTTCAACAATTTTTTTAAACCCCCTCATAAAATTGTCATCATTCATTTTATTGTGATACTCTTGGGAAGATCTAGATTCATATACTCAAACTATTGTTCAATAACCCATTTCCCCTTCCTTTGTGCATTACTAATAACTCTGGTCAACAAAAAATTACTTTTTTTGACACAAAAATTATAATATGTGTACTTATTGGTAGTTTTTACTCTGAATTTAAAAATGTAACTGATTTTTCTCTATCATGAAAGATTTTTGAGTGACGACTGATTTAAATTTTTTAGTTTTTTTACACAATACCATAAAATACATGTTTACCTAGAAGATAGAAGTGCTGGTTTTTTTTTGCCATATTTTTATTCTTTATCTTTATTCTTCAGCTCTATCTCTTCTAAATGTCCAACAATAGTCTGCAAGCATGTTTGGACTCCACTTTCCCTGATATAGTTTTTCTATAGTTGAAATGTTCTGATGGAACCCCTCCCCATGTTCGTCACTCACTGTTCCAGGATTTTCTGGGAAGAAATCCAGGTGGGAATGCAAAAAATGGATTTTCAGCAACATATTGCACCCCACGAGTCTGTATCATATACTATTTCTATATAATTTTCTTCTTTACGATTTCCTAAAATGTCTACTTCTAAATTCAGTAACTTTTGTTTTGTGGCGGAGGAGATTCCAACCTTTTAATCTAGAACCCAAAAGTTCAGCTTGACTTTTATAAAGATTCAAATCTCGAACAGGAATATTAAGATGAGTGAGAAAATGAGGTTCAGAAGTTGAAGCTTAAATGAAGGATCACTAGTTAAATCATTATCACAGCTGTAATCATCAGATTTATTTTCTGTTTCATTATCACTTAGTATTATACTTTCAGGAGGTTTTGGCACTGGCAGTTCATCACTGTGAGGCACAGGTCTGATAGCAGATAGGAAATTGGGTATTTTATAGTACGTTTTGATTTAGAACTGATATCTCAAACATTTGTCAAACAAAAGTAACAGTCTGTGCAATATCTCTTAGTTCTACAGTACATTTCCTGTACATCCCCTGCATTAACCAGGTTTCAAGAAAAAAAATTGCCTTACCCTCTTCACAAAATTGCTTAATTTCTCTTAAATATTTCCTTCGCCATGAAATAATATCTTTGCAATCAATTAATAAAATTTTTTTTTCTGGAAACAAAAATCCATTGATTTTAAAAATTATTGTACTGTACTTCTTGAAAAATCTAGCAGTTCAGAATCAGTAATCATGGTATTTTAAAAAAATGTATGTCAGGATATCCTGCACAAAGATTTTCTTACAGCAGTGATTTTTTTTTTCTTAACCTCTGGAACCACCATTAGGTATATCTTCAGAGGATGAGAAGAATGATTTTTAGTGTGTGTGAAAATGCCAAACCTGGCCAGGATCTGAAGCCGGGACCTTCAGAAGAAAGGCCAAGACGCTACCACTTGCGCCATGGAGACCAGCTGTGTAGTGATGATAGTATTACTTATTCTGAAGATATTTTCTTTTCATTAGAAGTCGTATTGAAATTGAAGACAAGGTTGTAAATCTTGGTGAAAAATATTTACGTAATTGCAGTTTACCAACACCAATTTGTGATGAACAAGATAATTAAAACTCATATGATAAAATGTTACAAAATTCTTTTAATATCAATGAACTTCAAGAGTACATAAATATTAACCACTTTTAGTTAGTACAAGATCAGCACATAAGCATACGATTAATCTCTCACAATATTCATAGTGACAAAAAGTATTTTGTTTTAGATGCTCCTGGAGGCACTGGGAAAACCTTTTTGATTAATCTACTTCTCACATATGAAGATATGCTCTTGTTGTAGCATCATGAGACATTGCTACAATGCTCCTTAATGTTGTAGAACTACTCATTCAACTTTTAAGTTGCCATTAAATGTTTCATGTGGATAAGAGTCAGTTTGCTTTATAGATTAAAAAAAGTCTTTGTAAAATTTTTTAAGATACAAAAATTATTGTATGGGATGAATGCACTATAATTCATCAAACTCTCTGAAGTGATTGCCTGTACTCTGCCAGTTACAGTTAAAGGAACTAGGTTTGATATCATCAAAGCATGAATAAAATCATCACTGATATGGAGGTCTATTAATAATTTAAATCTACCAACTAATGAACTAATGTGAGAAGTTAGAGGTATGAAATTAGAAGTTAGAGGTATGAAATTGGAAGTTAGAGGTATGCTTGAAGTTAGAGGTATGGAATTCCTATCACAATTACTCTGTTGGAAATGGAACAATAACACATGATCATGGTTCTGCATCCATCAATGCAAAATGAGGTAACCAGGCAAAAAACTTATAAACAATGTGTTCTTTTACAGAAAGCATATGACTAACTATGTGAAAGAGCCATTTTTACATCCTAGAACATTTCTATGTTGGAAATTAACAGTATAATTTTGGTTTATATGAGAGGAGAAAACAAAGAATACAGGTCTATTGATACTGTAGTGGACAATGAAGATCCAGTTTACTATTCACAAAAATTCACTTAATCCGACTGGCTTTCTACCACACTGTCTGCAGCTTAAACTCTGAGTATCTATAATGTTACTTTGCAATCTTAAGCCACCAAGACAATAATGTTACCCATTTGCAGATTAGCTACTTTCTTGACAGGTCCAGAAGCTGGAGTGATTGTTCTCAAACCCGGTAAACCTATGATTCCTACAATTTACTTCTCCAATTTAAGTGACTTCAGTTCCTAATTAAAGGTTTTTTGGTATTACAATTAATAAGGCTCAAGGTCAGACATTTAAATATGTTGGAATATATTTATGCTGATTGTTTTTCACATGGACAATTGTATGTTGAACTTTCAATGGTGGGTAACTGAGAAAACCAGTTTATATTATTACCATATGGTACAGAAAAACAAACAAATTTGTTTGTTCTGAAATTATTTAACAATAGATATTTCTCTTACAAAAAAAAAAAAAAGAAAGAAAATACAGAAATGCTTCATTTTCATTCCTATGTATACTGTAAATAATCATGACTCCAAGTTCTATTTATCCATAAGCAAAGCCGCGACTTTCTTGATTCTGTAATAATTAGTATGCTTTATATTTTATAAATTAGAATTCTTTGGTTTTTAGAAATTATATAATTTTTTTTAATATCTAAACATTAAATCTGAAATGATATTAATTTAGATTTTAGAAGTTTCTAAAATTTGATTTTAAGTGTCTATTTTTTTCTTCTAGACAGCTGGAGTAAAAGTGTTCCTTTTATTATATAAAGAAGTCGAACTAGCTTTAGGGATTAATTCCTTTTATAGTAAACAGCGACTTAGTAAATGCCATACTGAAAATATACGGGTAAGTATTTTTAAGTCTTTATGTACCATTTTCTGTTTACTTCATAATATTTAATTAATTATAATTAGTATGGGAAGAATGGCATTTCTACGGATTGTGTGTTGCTTCTTGTTAACTGGTTTTAAATGTGATAAATTTTAATTTTTAAGAGGGTTATTAAAATAACCAGCTAAGATTAATAAAATTAATTTCTATGATGTGGATTTTGAATCCCCTTAAAATTGGATGTCATGTACTTCAGAAAAAAAATTATTTGATTAATAAATAATAAAAAATTATTTGAAGTACATGAAATCAAAATGTTGACAAATCCTTTCAAGTTTTTTCTTGGTTCACAAAAATTGTGATTTCATAACATGAAGAAAATTTTAAATTATAATATTCGTCATTTTCTTCAATTTATAAAAGTTGTGAGATTTAGAATTATTAATTTCTTACCATTGAAAAAAAAGCCTGTAGAACAAAGATGATATTTTCTATCTGATAGCAGAATTTTCTACATTTCAATTATAAAAAAAAATTCTGTCATTCACTGAAAAAACAGCTTAGTTGAGAGAATTTCTTAAAATATTCACGAAAAAAAAATTGTAAATTAACTGAGATTTTATAAAACTGGTTTTATTTTTCTTTAAAATTCATCCTGATTGAGAGATTGTAAAAAACTAAAGGAACAGAATCCCAGATGTTTTTTTGAAGATGTTTGCATTTTTTATAGATTAGACTGGGCAGTGTTTTCAACAATCCTATTCCTAGTTTTTTAGAAGGTAAGAGATTATTTTGATGAACTATTGTTAGTTTCTTTTTTTTTTAGTATAAGGATCTAGATTAGTCTCCTGGTAGATTTTTTCATTTATATTTAACTCAGTACAGCGTATTCCCTAATACTTCTGTGATCTGCCCTTTGTATATAATGTAAACTTTATTTGGCATTAATGACATATGTTTGATGACCTTTATTTGATGTTATCTTCATTAGTTATTCGTAATAACTATCTTTTCAGACTGTACTAATACATGTACTAATCCTTTTTTAAGGAAAAAAGTTTTTAAGTAAAAGTGTTCTTAAAGAAAGATGAGTAATAAATAATTAAGTATTTTTAATAAGCAGTCAGGTAAATCAGAGGAAGCATGTTTCATGGTAAATAATTCTGGTTTTATGGTAATCATTCAGTCCAATTAGTTCATTTAAAAAGATTGTCAAAGACTATTTACAAAAATCTGATGTGGACACCGTATGATTTGCTTGTATGAAAATCCAAAAAATAATTAGATTCTAAATTATAATATTAAATAATCAGATATTTCATCAAATCTATTTCATTTACACATATGTAATAATGACTATTAAATTACATATACACATTTTTAAAGTCCATAAAATTTTATTTCACTAATAGCTTCTGATTTTTATTCATATATATATATTATTATTATTATTATTATTATTATTGAGTTATTGTAACATCTTGTTACAATCATAGGTTAATAATTATAATTAAAACATTTTATTTAATTGGAAAAAAGTTAAAAAAGGAGATGAAGTCTGATTCAAACTGATGTGCCTTCCCTTGTAAGATCCAAATATCTTGTTAGTTAAAATGTTATTTGGCTATAACTCGGACCAATGAAAATAAGTACAACTTATGATATATCATTGAAAAGTTCTCAATGAGGACTTATTACTGTAGTTAAGAAAAAGTTCAAAATCCAGATTATTGTGGGGGATTTTTTACTTTTTTATGGACACTTTTGGTTTAGTCAATTACTATGAAAAGGAGGGGTGCACAACTAGATTTTACAATAATCCTAAATCAAAAATTTCAACATTCTATGGCTAATTTGTTTTTGGGTTATGTGAGATATATATATATATATATATATACGTACTGACATCACGCTTAAACTAGTCAAAATGGATTTAGGGATGGTCAAAATGGATATTTATGTTGAAGTCTGGAAACCAAAATTTTCCACAATTACCATAAGGAGGTAAAAAAATAATCTAAATCAAGATGTTATTTCAATTTTTAAATCGTCAGTAGATGTACAAGGGAATTGATAAAAGTAAACTTAAATATAAAAGACACATGACTTAAATACAAAATGGAGAACTACATAATCAGTTTTTCTTCTTTTTATTTATAAATTAAAAATTAAAACCACTAAAAACTACAATATCATTTTAATAAATCCAGATAGACAGTGATAAGTTAGCTTAATAAAAAGTATAAAATGCTTAAATTTCCCTTTCAGAGGTGCCAGTATGCTCTAACATTCCCCTTATTTTAATTAGGTTAAGATCTCAATAAAAGCAGAATTTAATTAATTTTTTATAATAACCTGTTTAATATTCTTGGAACATAAAACTTTCAAAAACAATTTTATTAAATCTAAAATTTTAAGTCTATTAGAATCCTTTTGTCATTTTATTCGCTAATTAGTTTTCTCTGTCATTTTTAATAAATTAACTTTCAGAAATAAACAGTTTCCCTGTTTTCCCCCATACATGTTTTGTAAATGTCCACAATAATTTATTAAAAACTAAAGTTTCATTGTTTGATAATAAATTTTTATTGATAGTTTTCCTATGTATTTTTATGTTTTTCTTTGCTGTTACCAGCTAATTTCCCACTATTTGCATGTTGTGGTTTAATAATTAAGAGTGGATATCATTTTAGATTTTTTTGGGGGGTAAATACTTTTTAAGATTTTCTGTTTGTTTTTCTATTTCAATAACTCTTTCTTTATATTTGAATAAATTAGTACTTTGATTGAAAATCTATGTTTAAAATTGTTTGAGTCAGTAATAATTAAAATAATCATATTACACAGTCTTAATCAATAAAAAGCAATTAAATTTAATTACAGGTATGAATTGTAATAGTAATATTAATTAAGAAATTTTAGAACCTTGTATTTTCTTCTGTTTAGGTGCTAAGGCATCCTGATCATTCAAAAGCTGGTGTTTTTCTATGGGCTCATCATGAAAAAATTGTTGTGATTGATCAGAATATCGCTTTTCTAGGAGGAATTGACCTCTGTTATGGTCGCTGGGATGATCATAATCATAGGTAAAGAAGTTATAAGGATACAGTCAGTTTTTTTTTTTAAACATGAATATGTGCTTATAATTTCTTTTTACTTAAGTAAAATTGTTTTAATGAACAACTTAAAGTTAAGTTTAAATAAAAGTTAAATTTAAGTAAAACTTAAGTTTTCATGAACAAAATTACTTCCTTGTAAAAACTATGTGATATCTTTATGCAATAGTAAACTCTTTACTGTTTTGTTTTTTTTCTGTAGTACAACATATTGATGATCAGCATTATTAGTAGTTATCATTTTACTACTGTTATGTTAAAAGAAGCTTTCTTCTACATTCCCTCTCGTATTTTTAAAACTTATTTATTAATATAATTTAATTTCCTGCGTATTATAATTTAAATGTTGTACAGAGTAAACATGCAGCTGCTAGTCATTAATTGACTATCAGGTTTTTTGTTTTTCTTGGTTTTTGAGGTCTCTTCAGTCCTGAAGTATTAGAATCTTTGTTATAAATTTCAGTAAGGCCAACAAACATATATATGAATATAAATATTATATCTCAGAAATGATCAGTTAAATAAAAAAATAACCTTAAATGTGTTATTGTATTGTACAAGATAACTAAGTATACACTATGTAATGTACAGGAGATGTATTAATCTTGATTAGATAGTTTTCTTAAATCAGATAACTAGTTTGGAAACTTTTGAAGGGAAGCTTTATGTTAAAGCAGGTTAGACCCTAGAAAAATTATATCTTGTTTGTAGGTAAATTATGCCTTATCTATTTTTAGTTCATTAAAAACCATTATACTAAAGAAATACTATTTAAAAATAATACAGAAAGTGTCTAAGGTCGCCTTTCCACCATAAAAATGTTATTAATCACCTTCAAAACAGAAAGAGGAGGAGGTTCTCAGTTTAATTCATATGTTTCTATGTATATGTATAAATGTGGTCAAGCTTCAGTCTACGTAATGGATTGATTTGAATAATTTTTTTTTTTAACTTCACAAATTAAGTTTCTCTGACAGTTTCATTGTATTGTTTTCCAGATAATTTTAATTAGAAAATCTTTAAAATGAGAAATTACATTGTCTACATGGACACTTTAAAGTTATTTTTCATGTTTCTGTTCTCATTTGTTCATAGTTACTGTATAATATTATGTAGTCTGATGAATTCTGATATTAAAATTATTTTTTTGTGTAAACTCAGGGAAACATTTTTGAAAAACTTAGGTAAACAGTTAATACAATTTCCTGCATTACTAAGAGCTCAGTAACAGTCTTTATGACATTTTTGTAATCCCCTTCTTATTTTTATTAAGATGCATGTTTCTCATCTATGTTTTTCTTGTGAAAAGCTTTTTTCATGCAAACAGAATTATATGTTGAATTATTTTTTATATTACATTAAAAAAAAATAATGAAATGTAAAATATATTTAGACAAATTAAAGAAGTATTATTTTGTACTTCTTAGTATGGTGTTTTTTTAGCTTACGTTTTTTATTTGTTTTTTGCAAAGTTAGATTGATTCTACTGTCTAATGACAATTTCAACTCAGCTTAACTTGACATTTTATTTCAATGAGGCAGTATCAGAGTGAAAATAGTTATCAATGTTTATCAAAGATGTAAAAAACAGATATAAAAAAAAGAAAAGTTTTTTGTTGAAATAGCTCAAAATATGGTTATTTTAAAGCCTGTGAATGATTTACTCATAAATGTTTTAGAACAAACTCATAAAAATTTTTACATTATTACAGAAAAATTTAAAACTATTAAATAATTTGTGAAGAAAAACAAGTAAGTAAAGCAATGTTTTAAAATATAATACTAACTATAGGTTTAGAAAACAATCAGACAAGTTTATTTCACTTAGATAAAAGTGCAGAAGCAACCATTCCTCTATAAAATTAGTGCAATAGAAAAAGGAAATTCTATTCAGTAAGACCTTGCCATGAAGTATGATGAATTTTTAGTATAGAATTTGTATTTTAAATAAGTTTTATTTTAGGACATAGGTAGAACCACAATATTTTTGTATTCTTTCACCTTATTGAAAAAGAGGTTTTGTCAAACAGAGCTAACTCAATCTATACTTTTTTATAGGATAAGTGAATTGTGTATTATAATACCTAAACCTTAATTCTCTTTAATATTTATATCTGGCAGTAGTTTGTAATAAAAAAATTAAAATATGATGTTACATTACTGAGATTTCTTATTCAAAAATAATAAAGATGTATATATCAATAAGAAAAACACATGCTGAATTATTTATTGAAATTTTGGAGTTATAAATTTCTACCCAACTTTTTAATAAATAAAATTAGCTTTAATGAATTATTTGGCTTTATCTAGAATTCAAAACCAGTAATACAGAAATTACTAAAATCAAACATTGCTTTGTGATCAGTAATGTAGTAAATGGTTTGGAAGTACTGCACTAACTTAAATGCCATTCACTCACAGGAATTATTCTTTTTACTCAGAAATCCAAAATGCATCATTTGTTTTTAATCATCTAAATAGATATGATTCAAATATAGCATTTAATCTTTATAATTATGAACATTCAAACAGTAATTTCATAAATATCCTATGTATTCATTAGTGAAAAAAATAATTTTTTTTTAATTATGTGTGTATACCTACAGAATTTTAATTTAACTTTTGCAGGTTAACTGATCTTGGTAGCATAAAACACAGAGAGAGTGCTATAAATGTTGTTAATGCAGAACAGCAATCGATGCTTTCACTTGCCAAAGCTACTAATTCATTTGGAATTGGTGTTGTCAAACTTATGAATCAGACTAATGTTGATGAGTGAGTAATTTAGCTCGTATTTAATAATTCAAACTTTTTACTATATTACAGGTGTATGTGGTACAATGAAGTGTTCTCTGTTAAGAACATAGGTCGCACTGCAATCACAAGAAAGTAAATAGTAGCTTTGCAAGAAAAGCTTTAGTTCATTGTTCAATTTGAGACTGATCATTTATCCTGCCTCAAGACGTGAATAATATGCACTTTTATGTCCAGTTGATTTTGTCTGTATAAAAATTCTGTTAACTTTGGGACAGAAATTTCAAGTTGACGTGAAGCATGCTAAGTGGATTTGGTTAGATTTCTTTCGCTCAGCTTAAAATATTTCTCAAGCAGCTGATTACTGACCTCTTTGTTTAGGGATTCCATACTCTTTTCTGAAATTATGCTGAACTGTTATCAATTAGGTTTATGAAACCATACCACATGGGCTCTTTTTTGCAGATACCGTTTTGATTCTTACAAAACCACTGCTTTCATTGTTGTTGTAATTTTAGATTACAGAATCACCATCTTCGTTGTTACATTCTTTGTATCAATAACAGCTTTAATATTTTTGTTGCAACAGTAAAGAGTTAATAAATAAACAATAATAATTTATTTTTACTCATTGGCCAAAGCAGCTGCTAAGTTGGAGTTGGGTGTAACAATCTGTTGTGTGATAGAATAACTTGAGCATTTTTTTTTCTCCTGGCCACCCTATTGCAGAATAAGTAGCTCTACTTTCATCTGAAAGATTTTGTCAGTAAAGTGATGTCCAGATGGTGATTGCCAAAAAATTCAGTTTTCAGATTTCAACAGAACTAATCATTTTGAGTTGTTTCGGCGTGATGTCTGTACATATGTACATATCTCGCATAACTGAAAAACGATTAGCTGTAGGATGTTGAAATTTAGGATTTAAGACTGTTGTAACATCTATTTGTGCACTTCCCCTTTTTGATTGCAATTGACTGAACCAAAAGTGTCTAAAAAATCCAAAAATTTAGATTTTGGATGTTTTCTTAGCTGTAATAATAAGCACTCATTGAGAGCTTTTCAGCTATGTATCATAAGTGGTACTTATTTTCATTGGTTCCAGAGTTGTAGCCAAATAAAATTTTAATTAATGAAATATTTGGGAAATCCCATTGGTTCAAATCAGACATCACCAACTTTTTTTTTTTTAACTTTTTTCCAATTTAAATATATTGATTTAATAATAGTTATTAACCTGTGTTTGTAAAAAAAATTTTTAAATAAATAATAACAATAAAAATAAATAGACAAAAAATCAGAACTTATTAGTGAAATAAAATTTTATGGACTTGTAAAATATGGATGTATTATGGACGTCCATATTTACATATACACATTTTATTTTCAGAAATAAAAGGTCATCGATTGCCAAGAAATGGCATTCCACCATAAAAAAAAAATTAAATTTCCCTCCATAATATGTTTTTGAAAATGTTGTTTATCTTTTGGCTCACTCTGTATTTTGTTCATTTTTTTTAAAAAAGTGATTGATTTTTTTATTAGTTTTTATTATATAGTGCAGAAATAGCACTGTCATATTCTGTATGCAGTATGGTTTTTTCTTTACTATAGATCTGTTAAAAAAATGATCACAGTTCTAACTCAAACATTTCCTTTTTTTTTAATGAAATGAAATATTGTGAATTATTTTCATAATAGTTGAGTCAGTTTTGTTATTATTTTCTAATGATATTTCGAATAGGCTTAAATTTTAATGTTGCTTAGAAAAGACTGACTTAAGAATAATAAATATAGTTCTATTCTTTACATTTAACAAAAGTAAACTGAAAGTGAATTAATTGAGTAGTGGAATTAGAATTCAGT
>JAAAKQ030129837.1:17206-28894 GCA_010016005.3 Zanna intricata | reverse complement strand
AACAGCTTCAAGTAAGCAATCATGTATTCATGTAAGTAATTGCAAGTATGTAAAATATAATTTTTCCAAACCATCAACCATCTCCAAACCAAACCATAAAAGTCTCTGTTTCATTTGTAATGACTTTTTATAATTCACCTGTAATGCATAGAACGATATGTATTATGATTATTAATTATGATAATTTATTATTAAAAAATATATAGCCTCCCAACCTCTTGAAAATACCTAAAGCAGAGCAGTGTAATTAATAAAACTGGTTTATTACAAATAATACTTAACAGATCCATGAAGGTAAGTTAATTTTGTAGGTTTTTTGTTTGTCTTTTTTTTTGTAATAACCAAATCATTCATGGTTGTAATATATTAATTTAAATTGTGATTATTTTTACAAGTGACTTGTTACAAGGTTTCTTATCATACAAAAAATACTACCTACGGAAGCCTTGATAAGAAAAAAGGAATAAGTTTTCATTAAGACTATACCACATATAATGAAAATATATATTGGAAATGCATTGTAGCAATCTCATGAAAGTTTGCCTTTACTCAAGTGCAGATGTTTTGAAAATAGATAATTTAATTTATTATGAAATAAAATATTCATAACTAGAATATAACAAAAAAAAAATTTTTGATCAAGTGCTCAATCTTTTAATTAACCAGCAGTATTTTTTTGAAAAATAATGTTAGTAAAATTCCATTCATAAAAACAAAGTTAAAAATTTTAAATTTAACAAAATTGTGAGTACAAAAAAAAATTAATACTTTTATATCTTCAATATGATTCACCATTCAGAATGCTCCAGAATCGGAAAGGGTACAAATTTTCCATTGTTAAAAGTATTTAATTTTTCATACAATGACAGAAAGGTACCACTGGTTTAATATTTACTTGTACATCAACAAACTTCATTTATTTGTAAATAAATGAACTTCCATTTATTAACACTAACACTACATTTTCATAAAGTTGTAGCAGGTCATAAATTATTAAGTTTGCATAAATTACTTGAATTTATGGTTTGTATTTAATCTTCCTTATTCTGTTTTAACGTGAAGGAAGGAAAGACTGAGAAACATATCTATATTTCATTAATAAACCAGTTATTTATTTAAAAATTGAATTGTAAAAAAAATTTAAAATAAAAATTAAAAATGTAGTTTGCTGTAAAATATAATTAAATTAAAAAAATATAAAAATTCACTGTCAATTTTCAATAATTTTCCTTAATTTTTTTAGATAATCATTTTTTTATTTAAAATCATGCTAGAATGTATATGTAAGTGTCCATTATAAGTAGTAACTGAATGAAGAATTCATTATAAAATCCAGAAAACTGCTGGATGTACTACCTTACTTAAATTACTCTGTATAAGGAGATTCAACCAACTGGTATTATATCATATGTACAGTAAAAAGGATTGTCAAAAAAAATTTTTGGTGTAAAGTTGCTTTCATATAAAACGTATTGAATCTAATAATTCATATTGCAATTTGAATACTTCCATTTTAGCCTTCCGATATTGTGCACAATAACAATTATGCTAAACCAAAAAGCTTCTTGTTAAAACTACTGGAGCTTTTGAACTTGCTTCATTTATTTTTATAATTTGCCATCTGCAAATACTCAAGTACAAAAATTCTTTTGCCTGTTAACTATTAAAGACAAATTATTGTAAAATTAACTGACCTTTCACCATTAAGTGGCCTTGCTCACAGTACTGCTGTTGTAGTCAGCTTTATAAACAGCTAAATTTTAATATTTTCAGAGTGGCTGTTAATCTGCCTAAAGAGATGAATTAACTCATATGAAAGTTATTGTTTAATTAGGTAAAAGAAAATGTAAAATCCCGTAGTAGAGATTTTATGACTCTGTTAAGAATATCGTCTGATGAAGAGGAAGTGCAGGAAGGTGAAGATCATGAAAGAAATGATGATGAAACTAAGACAGAAAATTATACTGCTGAAACTGCAATTACAGATACAACAGATTGCCTTAGTAGTACTACAGATCAGACGTAAGTGACAAAAAATAAATTTATTACTTCAGATTTTTATTATAAAAATATATATAAATTTTTAATTATAAACTTAAAAAACCTTATATAATTTTTTTGTTCAAATTTCCTTCTAACATTTAAAATATCTGTTTACTATTTTATTTTGACATATCTATAAATTTATGCTCTACAATTTTGACAAAAACAAAATTGATGCAAGGGCTCCCTCTTTTTCTTTAATCCAACATATAAAAACTAATCACAAAATTACAAATTTTCAATAATTGTTTTTATTTTTTTTTTGGAAATTCAGATTTATTAAAATTAGTAAAATAATTATGTAATATAAGATTTCTACAACCATTATGGTTACCAACACTTGTGCATTATAATTATGATGTTATTAGAAAAGTTAGAAAAATTAGAATTCAGTGACCTTAGTCTAAAATCTAACATTGTGTTGATAAAAGAGCTATTTAATGTATCACAGACTACAGTTTACACAGTGACTTAATGTCTGTCAACATCATCTTAATATGTTTATCAAAGTGCTTTATAGAATGAGATTATACAAATTTAGTAATAATTATTTTTTTACTAATGACCGGTCATCAATATACCTGTTTTTAAGGAAAATATTAAATTAGTACTTGTTTTTATCACTTTCATCTTGATAATTTGTATTAATTTTTAGAGTAGTTCATTTAAAAGCTCTCCAGCTCTAATTAATTACATAACGATTAATGATTGTAAAAAAATTCTAACCAAAGTTAGAATTATGTAAGATTATCTAATTTAATTATTTTTAATTTAAAGAATAAAAAAAATACATGTAACAACAGTTCTGAGAATATTTCCTCGCTTGGGAAATTTTGTAGGATGTATTTATTAAGTCCAGTAAATAAGTACAGTAATTAAATTGTATGATTTGCACATCGGTACAAAATATTTTAAGTAGGGTCTTCCACCAGCCAAAACCTAATGTCTGTTCAAGACCTTTTTGCAATAGATGCAAACAAACTGTACACGCTATTGTAAGCTATAGTGCAGAGTATAAGGCAAGGTCTTTTTTTGTTACACCTTTTCATACATTTATCTCAATTACACTTTGTGTTCGTATTTGTAATTGGTTTGTGCATGTATGTGAGTGCATGCATTTATTTATCAGTACTTGTATATTGTGTTTTCAAATGCTATGTTTCATTGAGAATTAAATAGGTTATCTCCTTTTAAAATAAAAATTGATTGCCTCTTTGTCTGATTTAGTTATTTAATAACTGTTTATAATTACCTTGCAATGTAGTGAATAATATCTGTGATAGGATTGTTTTGTTGATAGTATGGTACATACAGTATGTGAGCAGTACAATAACTGTGATAAGACATAAACATTAGGTTTCATAAATAACTTTATATAAAATAAGCACAAAGATGAAATTATTAAGTTATCTTAGCAATTGTGCTAGCAATTTTTAAAGATATGTATTTTTAGAAAATGAGGCAAATGTAATCCATGAACCAATATTAGACTAACAGATACTTATTGTACAGGTCTTTCTTACTTTTCCCATTGAAGGAGGGGGATAGCTCTCCCAGCCACCATCTGCCTGTACAAATGGCAAGTGTTAAGCTCTCACCAACTCTTCCCCCTTATTCAACAACCATAATACCTGCCTTTCTGCATTAATATAAGCTTGCTGTTATACACTTGCTGGACTCCTTGGGTGAGTGAGAGTCCTGGACACATCAGCAGCAGTGATGACTGCTAAGAGTCTTCGAGTATCTCTTTTCCCTGGCTGTCTCTCCCTATTAAGCCTGGTAGCAGTCGAAGCTGCAAGGCTTCTTTTGTTTATTCTTAATAACAACTTGTTTGTTGTTTTGTAACAAACAAGACATGTTTCCTAACCAGGTTTCTTCAACAGGACAAGCCTGACGCACTTCCACATTTGCAGTATCCAATATGGTGCCATTGCATGGTTAAGCGCAACGAGCACTGAAAGAGGTGCCACTTCTACAGTCACTTTGATCACTTAAGCCGGATCCCATGGGAACCTGGACCATTCTTTGGTCCCAACTTCTTGCAAGCCAGTCTCAATTCAATTCCATAGTGAATTGTGGAGTCTCGTCCACAGCAGTTTATTTTCAGATGAAGTCTTCTCCAACAGGACAAAAGGTTCTAGCTACCATCTGCAAACGGCAGTGACTCAGCAAGGGTGGTGTTCTTCCAATCTGTTCCTGACGATTTTATAACTATTGGCCCTTTTTGCCTCTCAATTTTCTTTTTGAGTAGCCTTCTTAGATTCATGTAGATGCATATACTCTGCAGACCACACCAGTACATCTGTTTCCTGGCTAACAAAGTCCAGCACTCCTTACTTCCTGACAAGCCTCTGAGGTTGCTTCAGCCAGGCTATAGGCTATCTGTCAGGATATTAGACAATATTATCTGCAAAGACTCTCCTGAAGTCTTTGAGGTCTTGTGGGCTGAACCTCCATACCTGCACTGTTGGGTTAGAGTTTGTTGGAAAAAAGGTGTGATTAAGATTCTTTTTAAAGGTGGTAACAAGGATCCTATTGTGAGTTTGTCATACAGGTCCCTGATGTCTGCCAGTGCTTGGTAAGGTGTTTGAAAAGGTTCTGTATTTGCAGATTAATGGAAAGTTGACCTCACTAAATCTCTTGATTGAGGACCAGTATAGCTCTCGACCAGGGAAAGGTACAAGGATGCAATTTTATAACTGATTGACATTGTTACTAATTCTGACTCTATGTATGTCCTGAATATACTTTTGGTTATATCCGACGCATTTAACAACTTGTGGTGGCCCTCTGCCTTGTATCAATTGCTGGTTGGTTTTAAATAAAGTACTTTGTATATTAATAAACACTAATTAAAGATTGTTGAATTAATTTAAATAAAAATTAAACAACCTTTAACTTTTGAGACGGATGACATATGCATATAAAAGTTGGAGATATTATTATTATTATTGTTTTATTTGTTTATTAAAAAAAATAATGGATATAAATTATAGGTATAAGTGTTTGTTAATATAAATAAAATGTGATGTAATTGATTTTAAAATTAATTTATTATTAAGTAACTAATAATAAAAAAGTAAAGAAATTTTCATTATCTTATTTTATTTTTCCAGTGTAGACACTATTTTCTCACCAGACGATAGTTCTGTTTTAAATTCAGTAAATGAAATGATGGTCATGGGTCTTACTGGTTCTGCAAAATTATGGATTGGCAAAGATTATACCAATTTCATTGTCAAAGATTTTAATAATCTTGATTTACCATTCCAAGGTAATGTTTTTACATACAGTAACATTTTATTATGAATTTGTTATTCATCCTAATAGTGTGTATTTATTTTTCTCATCATACTTTTCACTTGTTAAGCATTAAGACCATCATAAGCTTTTCTTGCCTGCCTCTTTCTATTGCTGAAGCTGCTTGCTGACATTCATATGGCCCTAGCTAGGCCTGCATTACTTTCTGAGTTCTGAGTTACACTCTCTTAATTTTTTCACTTGTATTATCTTTATTAATTATGCTAGTACTTTTATTATTTTTAAAATTTTCTCATTTCATGAACAAGGCAAAGATTTATCCTTCAGTTGTCTACATATGACATTGTGATAGAACAGTGTGATGTGTACAGTGAGAGCTGCCTTTTATACATATTTCTGACAAATTTTTATTTTTTATTTGGAGTGGATCATAAATAATATAGATCTTTTTAGTTAGAAAAATTCTGTATTTCTAAAAATATTAAAATCTTTTCTCAACGTCAAGGGTTGAAAAAATTTCACTGTCACATTAAGTTGTTCAGTTTATAGTACAAGCAGTTATATTTGAACATAACCACTGTATGCTTTGTAAATAATAAAAAATTTAGTTTAGTCATTAAGAGATCCTCAAATCTTAAGAGGTAGTAAATGCTTTCTTCAAAACAGTCAAATTAGAATATCAAAATTAATTTCACGTTTTTAATAATAAAAAACTGTTTGTAAGGGTAGCATTATGTTTTAATTAACAAATACATATTGTCAGTGGAGTTTTAATAATTATCAGTTAAATATAAATTAATAATGTAATTTCATCAACAAAACATGAACATTTTGCAAAACTGTAAAAATAATTTATTTTTTATAAAGTAAAACAAAAACTGAAAACAAAAAATAACAGAACCATTCTTTGAACAGTTCAAGTTAAACCAAATATTAGGTTGCTTTGTACAGATTCTATAAAACTTAAACTTCTAATTGGACTGGCTGCCACATTCAATTTCATCCAATTCAGTGTTAGTAGAACAGAAATAAACAAAAATATTAAATATTTGTGAAGATGAAAATGTATGTTATTTCTTTAACTTAATACAAATTAGTTATTAAGCAACCTAATACAGATTGCCTGCAAAGATGGGATAACTGTTAGCAAGAATAAGATCCCATACCAAGCTTACTAGGGAAAGTGAAGAGTGAAAATGAAATTGGTTGTCTTTTTCATTAAGCTGAGTATGTTTTCTATGTTAGAATGCTAAAACAACCAAAATTCAGTGTATTCAGCACTGTTAGAGACACATTCACCCTGTTTACATTAAAACATACACAGGGGTTGGTTGTGTAATGATTGTTATTATTCTCAATGAAGATAATTGAATAGTGCCGCTTGAACATCTACTATTTTATAATCATCACAGCCAATAGGATGACTGGGTTTAATAGTGTAAAACAATAAATTAGTTACTTTTCCCTTTTCTCTGGGAATCTCTGCACTACGAAAATGCATTTTTCTACTTAATATTGGATGAGGAAACTTCTATGACTTAAAAAAATGTATGTAATACATATATTTGTATTTAGTTTTCTATGTTTTTTTTCTTCAGTCACTCCGCAAAGTACAGAATAAAAGAAATTTTCTTACCTTTACTTTTATATCATCATCAAAATGCTTTTGGGCCTAAGCCCATATTCAATGATGTATTTGTTTATTCCCTATTGCATTTATACAAAAATAAAAATAAAATTTTTAAAATATTAATTAAAATACAAAAAATTAAAAAAATTTTTGGAATAAATATTTGTTCAGTCAAGAATTAAAACATGTTATCTGCTACTGCAGTAAATAATTTTTTTTTTTTTTTTTTTTTTAATTGTGTAAATGTAATAAAGAATAAAAAATACATCACTGAAGATGGGCTAGGTCTGAAAGTATTTTAATACTTTATACTCTATAGATTGTGAGTATGTTGCATTTGAGTGTAATCTGGTAGAATGCTTATCTGTTTGTAGGAGTAATTAATTTGTTATTTGCCATGAGAATTAAATTTTTTGTATAGAGGAAATAGACTATAAGAAGTTTTTTTAATTAAAATAAATTAATATTCTTATTATGTAAGTGAATAAGAAGAAATCTTTTAATTTATTAATTAATTGATGCTTCAGGTATATGAACAGTAAGATAAGACAATAAGAAAAAATCTATTAATTTATTAATTAATTGATGCTTCAGGTATATGAACAGTAGATTATTATTCTATATAATTTATATTTTCTGTTTTAGATCTGGTAGACAGATGTTTAACACCTCGAATGCCATGGCATGATATAGGTGCTGTTGTATTAGGGGCACCTGCACGAGATGTTGCTCGCCATTTCATACAGCGTTGGAATGCTGTTAAGGTGTGTTCATTCAATCAAAATCATTTCTGTAGTTTTCTGAAATAAGATATTTCCATTTGATATATATTTTTTTGGGGGGGAAATGTTTAAATTGCAGATGTATTTGTTATGAAAATTTTTTAATTTGAGAACTAGAAAAAGTTGTCAAAATTTTTTCATTCTGTTGTCAACTTCAACATCAATGTGTATGTTATATAAAAGTCCATTTCCATATTTTGCTTACCTCTATATTTGTAATTGAAGGTCCTGAACAATTTTGAATGACTAAAGCAAATTTTTTTTCTTTAAATCTGGTAAAGGCAATCTAGTAGAGACAAACAAGATCCCAGATTCAAAGTCTGAAAGATCATTGTGACATAATAAACACATAAATGTTGTAACCTATTTATCAAAACTTGCATATTAACTTTTTAAGTTGTTAAGTTTCTGAATCCTTTATTTTTATTGATTTATTTTTTTCTAAGAAAATAAGTATATTTTCAGGTGATATTTAAAAAAAAGGTTTTGCGGGATTTGTGAGTTAGTAGTGGAGAAGTAGTACTGCTTGCACAGTTTATGAACTGTTCTTTCATTTTTTGATTTCCTTTGCACAGAACTTTATTAATCAAAATAGACCTGTGCAGCGTAGTAATTCAGATGAGTGACGAATTGGCATCCATGACAATCTTTAAAAATAACTTAGAACAGAGTCAGAAAAACAGAGGGGAAAAGAGTTAGATTCTGGAAATATCATGGAAAATTTGGATTGGTCACATAAGACCTATAGAATGTGAGTATGTTGCATTTGAGTGTAATCTGGTAGCAGACATTAGGTAGAATGCTTATCTGTTTGTAGGAGTAATTAATTTGCCATTTGTTATTTGCCTTTTAGTAACTTGTTCTAAACTATACATTTGTCAGCAGTGCTAGATTTTATTTCATTTTTATCTTATCAGTTCACTAAATTTCATACTTGAGTTATTAAGTATTTTGTGATTTATTTTTTTAATGATAATAAGTGTAAGATAAAAACCTTGATCTTTGTTACCTTTTGATTTTTTTAAATGATTATGCTATTATATACTATTAATTTGTGGGTTTACACAGTAATCTAAAAGTTTTACATTGCTTAATTAATACATTAAAAAACCATTTATCCTGAGGTACCACATCTAGCAATCATGTAAAAATAATAACTGTTTGTTTCATCAGTAAGTACTAAAACGCTTCTTTACCTACTATTGTACAAAGCTTAACCCACATTCCATCCTGTTGGATGCTATCCTTCACTGTCATTGTACTGTAAAAATATTCACCTTTTGATTTTCTGCCTCTGTGTTTGGGTTGTTTCTGAATTTGTTTTAAGAAAAGGATTTCCCTCCAAAAAAGAATTTGTAGGTGATAATGCAGGTGCATATTGCTAAAAAATTATTTATTCCTGTAGGGAACTCACTTAAATGGTTTTTGCAAAATAAAGTGGTTGACAGGGAATAAGAAATGAAGAAGATAATTAGGTGTTCCCAGTACCTGCCAAAATGGTTTTAAGAATGAATAGCTTCACAACATTGGCACAGTGTTATTAGCTATCAAAATCTTACATTAGCTGCAGTTAACAGTCCTAATTACTGTTATATACTTCTACGTTTGTTATACGTACTGTTATATGTTTATACTTTATACTGTTATTTTTATTGTATATATTTAACCAATTACATCTTGCAAGGTTGATCTAGTGGTGAACTTGTCATCACAAATAAGCTGATTTCGAAGTCAAATCCCAGTAAAGATTACCTTTATATGAATTTGAATACTAGATCATGGATACTGATGTTCGTAGATGGTTGCGTTTTAATTAATCACACATCTCAGAAACAGTCGACCTGAGACTGTTCAAGAGTACAGTTCATTTACATTCATACATCATCCTCTGAAGTAATTCCTTACGGTGGTTCCAGAGACTAAACAGAAGAAATTCCATTTCAATCATAGGTATTTAATATAAATTTTTAAGTTGAGAAATGTCAAGCCAGACTAGAATTCAAACCCAGAACTTTCTGTATGAAAAGGAGAGATGCTCCCACTCTGGCATGGAAGTTGGTGAAGTGGTCTCCTTTATTATAAGTTGATAATTGTTATTCATTACTCTATAAATGAATGATGAATGTATGGTAACTTTATGCTCTAATTTTTTAATTAAAAGAAATACATGACCTGCGATTCTGTAACACGAAACACAGTCCACTTGATTAATGGAGCCTTGTGATTACACATAATGCTTTTCTAAGATCCAAGATCTGTTCTAGCTATTTATGTAACTGTTTATTTCAAACCACTCCGTTATCACCAAAAAATAAAATCTTAAACTTTGTTTACAAACAGAATGCATAAACATTAGCAGTAATGAAGTCTTTTCTTTTATTAGGTTCTCTATGCTCATAAATTTGAATTTAATGATTTTTAATTTCTGCATGCCATAATTCATATCTGTATGCCATTCTGATCTGTTTACATTGCATTTATATTGATTTGCATAGCATTTCAAGGTTTTTCATGCAATTTCCAAGGTGTACATACAAAATTGTTCAAGCTTAAGGGGATTTCATCTGGTGTGCACTCATTCATTCTTCCAGTTACTTTAAAAGAGCTGACTGTGGTTGAAATTTTTGGCTTACTGAGTTGTTGTGATTCAAGAGAAGCTAATGTATAGTCTTTTGACATTTTAAGAATTCCTGTGATCTAAACTAACTCTCAAGATCAAATGCACATCAAGTACATAAATGACACACACATTGAGAATAATAATATCCTCTCATCTAATTTGCTTGTTATAAAAAAATGTGAAAGATTATTTGGTCATAGTGTGTTACAATTGTAATGGCACAAGTTTATATTTTTCAAACACAGGAAACTTGCTCAACTAAACAATAAATTTCATCATGTATTAAACTCTTTAATTGAAGGTTGTTTATCTGTTGGTTCTCTGCATTTAAGATAAATTTTTTTTTGAAAAGCTGTTTATGTTGTTACTTATTTTATAATTTTTTTACAGTTGGAAAAAGCAAAATTGAATGGCTCTTACCCATACTTACTTCCCAAGTCTTATCAAAATATAACATTTAACCAATGCCTAAAAGATGTGAAGACTTATCAAGTTTCTTGCCAAGTAAGTTAATCTGTATATTTTAAGTAATTAACGAATGTATTTTGTTTTGAGTGCTTTTTACAGACTTTTTAAAGAAAATTATGATATTACTTTCAGTCACATGCTGAGAGTGAGGATTGAAAATGACTTTTCTTTATGGTTATGAGATAAGAGGATTACAAAAATACCATTCACATTTTTATTGCGATTTCCATATATATATATATATATATATATATATAGGCTTATGTATAAAATTTTGTGGCCTGAAAATTTCCAAAACTATCAGATCAATTTTATTAATTGTATATGCTGTAGTAGTTTATCTGAAGTTTTATGAATGTCTTGATAAAATTGGTTGTGTCTTTCTTGAATTACACTCAAAGGATGAAACAATTTGAATAGGGAAAGTTAGAAACGTGGTTCATTATGTTGCTGCAAGTTGGAACGTTGATGTTTCTTTATCTGTAGTATCTATAGTTAGCAAAGAGAATTGAATAGGAGGATAGAAGAATGACATGTAAGAGGAAGAGTTTAAACCTTTAGGGTGAGCCTATACCTTAGAAAGTGGAGGTGTCTTTAATAAACACTTTAACAATAATGTTACTTTAAATATCTTAAGTAGTTTTCTTCTTCTCTTATTTAGTTTTATTTTATTGTGTAAATTATTGATATTCTTAATCATAACTTTACATACTCAAAGCTGCCAAAAAATAACAAACTATCTAGTAGGTGGTTTTTTACAAAAGCAGGCATTTAAATTCGTTCTTCTGAAGTGATACCTTACGATCATTCTGAAGGGTAAAAAGAGAAAGAGAAGAGATATTTAAATTAGAATATATTAACTTTTTTTTTACATATATATATAT
>JAAAKQ030129826.1:0-11568 GCA_010016005.3 Zanna intricata | reverse complement strand
TCAGATATCTCAATAATGATTATAAAATACTATCTCAAAAAGAGACATTATAAATGTCAAACAAAGCATCAAAGATACATTATAAACATAAAGAGACGTCATTATTTGATAACCATCTTGGTCCCTCATTTGGAGATCCCAAGTTCAAAACCTGGACCTTCAAATGCCTGATCAGAGTCCTGATCAGACATGGAATTTTCATTTGTTACAAATTTCTTGTTTCATATTTCCACATACAAGCTTCTATGGTGAATTAATTCATTATCAAATAGATGTGATTAAGTTCTACATTACTTAAAACGTAAAAAACATATAAAATAATATTTAAAGTACATATATGAAGTTAATCATTATAAAAATAACTACAAAAAATTTACCATTTTAATGTTATGAAAATTATTTGAGCACAAATTTACAAACATTGTGGTGAGAACAACTCACCATTAGACTTTGAATTGCTAAATTCAGGTATTTTTAATTAGTATTATTTTAAAAAGTAATCAGTAGATAATACTATTTCAGTAAAAAAAAAATTTTATTAGTATTTTAAATAAAGTGGTTGGAAAATTATTTAAGTAATTTGGTCAATTAAAGTTATTTATAATAAAGTTCTTCTCATATGCTTTAGTATTGTCTGCTACATGAAAAACATTCTGTTGGCTGGTTGGTAGAAGAGAATAACATTTTTTTTAAAATCTGACAACCCGTTTTAGACCATTGAAAACCCATTTTGACTTTTTGAGGAAGAACCACACTTCCGGTGTGAATATAAGTACATGATTAATATTTAAATAATTTTTAAAAACGAAAAGCTTATTACTTTATTAAGATGCTTCAAATCAGAACAGTATGATTTAATTTTGTTGCAAATGAATTAATTTGATCAGCCCTGAGAGAATTTGTCATATAATAAAAACCCAGGTATTAGGTATTACTTCAGAGGTTGAATGAGTATGATATGTATGAATGTGAATGAACTGGTCTTGTACAGTTTCAGGTCAATCACTGCTGAGAAGTGTGGTTAATTGAAACCCGACCACCAAAGAAAGCGGTATCCATGGTCTGGGATTCAAATTCATATAAAAGTACCTACATTTACTACAATTTGAACCTTAGAACTTTCAACTTCAAAATCAACTGATTTGGTATGAGTCAACCATTAGGCCAGGCAGGAGAGCTACCAAACTAATTACTACATTGTAGTCAAGGGCACATACAAATAAAAAACCAGAAACAATAAAATTAAACCGTGCAAATTATATAGATTACACAAGATATTAACTGCAACAAGCACGTTTTACACATAGCACACAGAGACTATATCAACATTCGATACACATAAAATTATTCTAAATTTTTTGTCCAATTAGACACAGTTATAGAGTGAATCAATATTAAATTTAGAAAACAAAAAAATTTGATGATCAGCCTGATATTCTGAAGAAAATTAACAATTTACTTTTATAATCAACTTCCAATGCAACAACATAGTGACCAAATATGGTTATCAGTAATTTGATTTGTGAATTTTTAAAGCAAAATTAAAATAAAATATTTACAGTCTTACTTACCTAAATTCAATTACAAAACTTCTATCATTCCTATACATCATACCATTAAATAAACAATAATTCACAAGTCACGTAAATTGAGCCGGCGAGTTATCACAGATTCGATTTCTAATAAGCTCTGGTATGTTTTCATCAATCATCTAAAATCTCTCATACAATATGTGTATATCACATTCGAAAATTAAATAAAAAGCATTTAACAAAATCCAACGAACAACTTGAAACAAAACAAACATTTTCACACTTACCGGACTGGTCACAATGTAATCAGCTGGATTGTTGTTTTTTTTTTAACCTCCGGACGACCGTAATAATTTACCGCATAATTAGTCTTACCATAATCGATTTAAGAAAAAAACACAAATCATTTAGTATAACACATACAACATTACTTAAATTGAATAATTAACTTTTTCATTTAATAACATTATTTTAATTTTTTTAAATTTAAATAAATTATAGATTGTAAGCAGTAAAAAAAAGACAAAATATGAAAATTGTGAATTACTTTTACCACTACAAATAAGTCTAATATTCGTTCATGAATTTGATAATAAGGCACTAAGATTTAGAGTGACATTATGTTTTACGAATTAATGTATGGTCGATTATAGAGACATCTACTTAATTTACTCGTACACGTAGCACGTACAATGAAAATAAAAACTTGCTTTTATTAACCAGACAGTCGCTGTTTATTATATTACTGTTTTCTCAAAATTAGGCTCATTCAGAAAACAGATATTCTGCAATACAATGTTATTTATAATTCAATGTTATCAATAATTTAGATTTATTTATATGCTTTTGTAATGAGTGTTAGTACTGATCTGCAACAGTAACTTCTTCTAGTTCAGTATATTTGTGGATATAATATACTAAAATTAAAGCACTAGCCAAACATTTTTTTTTAGTTTAAAAATACACCTAAATTAGAAATCCTATTTTTGCAATCTTTATTTATTGAATTATTAAAATACTAATTATGTAATAATGATTAATTAATAAAACATGAAAACTGTAATAAATTAAAAATTCATAAATAAAATTACAAAGATTATTATTTTTGCCCTATTACATGGGTAGAAATGTTGTCGGATTCAGTAGTAATACAGTCTCAACCTCGTCCAAAACAATCTTTTATTTTCATTGTATAGGCTATAGATGAATGAAGCAAGGTAATGGATAAAAAATATCTGAAATGGTTTATTAAACTTTTGATAAGTTAATTTATTTGTTACAATGCATAGCCCAAAAAATGTAATATTGACACAAGAATGCTTTCACTATTCGGCTGAAAGAAAAAAAAAGTCTTTGTCTAGTAGTTGATGGTAGGAATAGTAAAATAAGATAAACTATTGACTTTGTTTATAAATAGTAAGACTATTCTTTAGTTTTATATGTTTCTTTATGTATTATTAGGCACATTAAAGAAGATCTTGGAAATATATTATCAGAAGAACAAACACACAAGATGACACCAGAAGAACTAGAATTTCATTATTTTAAGTAAGTGTCAGTTATACATCAGTACACATATCTGTTTTGTTACCTTTTTAATGGTACCACATCCTAGTGAGTGCAATGAATGTGGGTGAGTGAAAAGTTAACCCTAAACCTTCAACTATTTAGATTACTTGTGATTCGAAAGGAAAACAATTTTTCAATTGATTAAAAACATTTTTCAGTTTATTACCTTCAAGTACTAAAACAATTTATTTTAAATACTAGAACAATTATTTGTTTTAGTGTTTAAAAGTACTAGTGTTTGTTCAAGTACTAAAATAATTATTTTGTTTCAGTACTTGAAGAACACTTAGTTAATTGTTGAGTTTAAATGGTTTTCTATAGGTTGTACATTTCCTTATTGCCTCAATATATATTTACTGCTTTTCTTTTGCAGCTTATAAACCTTTTTAGATAATCTAAAAGGAAAATTGTTTAGGTAATCTCAAAACAGTAATGTTAAGGAATTTTTAGTTAGCGTATCATGTAGTGTTTTATTATTACAAAACAAATTTTTTTTTCGTCTTGAGTCGTTTCGACTGGATTGATACAGCTCTCCAGGATTCCCTATCTAATGCCAGTCATTTCATTTCAGTATACCCCCTATATCCAACATTCCTAACAATTTGTTTTACATATTCCAAATGTTGCCTGCCTATACAATTTTTCCCATCTACCTGTCCCTTCAAATCCAAGTGACTATTCCAGGATGTCTTAAGATGTGGCCTATAAGTCTGTCTCTCCTTTTAAGAATATTTTTCCAAATGCTTCTTTCTTCATCAATTTGTCGCAATCCTCTTCATTTGTCACTTTATCCACCCATCTGATTTTTAACATTCTCCTATAAAACCAAATTTCAAAAGCTTCTAATCTTTTCTTCTCAGGTACTCTGATCATCCAAGTTTCACTTTGATATAAAGCTACGTTCCAAATATACTTTCAAAAATGTTTTCCTGACAATTAAATTAATTTTTAATGTAAGCAAATTATATTTGCTTACATTGAAAGTTCATGCAGACTGAGAGTTCATTTCGCCTATGCTATTTAGCTTTTTATATTGTTCCTGCTTTGTCCATGTTTAGTAATTCTACTTTCAAAGAATACAAGTACAATATAGAGTCAGGAGAATAACAAAATTCTCCTACCTCCATAATCTTTTTTTTCTCATTTTTATATTCAGATTTTTATATTCCATCTACATCATTTCATTACTTTTGTTTTGTTCTTGTTTATTTTCATGCGGTAGTTCTTGAGTAGGACTTCATCCATGCCATCCATTGTTTCCTCTAAATTGTTTTTACTCTCAGCTAGAATTACTATATCATCAGCAAATCGTAGCGTCTTTATCTTTTCACCTTACACCATTATTCTGGATCTGAATTGTTTTTTAACGTCATTAACTGCTAGTTCTATGTAAAGATTAAAAAGTAACGGGGATAGGCAACATCCTTGTCAGACTCCCTTTTTTATTATAGCTTCTTTCTTATTTCTTCAATTATTACTGTTGGAGTTTAGTTCCTGTAAATGTTAGCAATTATTCTTTCATCTTTATACTTGAACCCTAAATTTTTTTCAATGCTGAACATTTTATCACACTCTGTTATTAAATGCCTCTTCTAAGTCTATAAATGCTGTGTATGTTGGTTTGTTTTTCTTTAATCTTCCTTCTGCTATTAATCCGAGTGCTAAAATAGATTCTCTAAAATTGTCTCTATACTTTTCCTGAAATCAAATTTGTCTTCTCCTAATATTTCTACTACTCTCCTCTCAATTCTTTTGTACAAAAGTTTAGTTAATTTTTTTATGCATGAATAGTTAAACTAATTGTTCTGTATTCTGCACATTCATCTGCTCCTGCTTTCCTTGGTATCATGACAATAACACTTTTTTTGAAGTCAGCGATACTTCCCCTTTTTTGTATATATTATACACCAGTTAATATAATCTATCGATCACTTCCTCACCTGCACTGCACAGTAATCTGCAGGTATCCCATTTATCTCAGGACCCTTTCTGTCATTTAAATCATTTAATGCTCTATTAAATTCAGATTTCAGTATTGTATCTCCCTTTCCATCCAATTCGATTTCCCCTCTACAAACCAGTTTCTAATTCATTTCCTGTATATAACTCTTCAATATATTCCACCCACCTATCAACCTTTTCTTTCATATTATAAATTGGTGTACCATTTTTATTTAACTCATTATTAAATTTTAATCTATGTACCACACAATCTTCCTAAACTTTCCTGATTGCTCCTTCTACTTTATCAATGATTATTTTTCTTCCACTTCTGAACACTTTTCTTTAATCCAATTTTCTTTCACCAATTTGCACTTCCTGTTTATAGTGTTTCTTAACTGTCGATAGATCCTTTTACCTTCATTACTATCATTCTTATAATTTCTGTGTTCACCCATCAGCTGCAATATATCCTCTGCAATATATCCAAAGGTTTACTACCAGTTCTCTTTGTTCTGCCTAAGTTCGCTGCTACTGATTTAACAATTTCCTTTATAACATTCTCCTATTCTTCTTCTATATTTTCTACCTTATAATTTTTACTCAGACCTCTTGCAATGTCCTCCTCAAAAATGTTTAACTCCTCTTCCTCAAGTTTCTCTAAATTCCACCGATTCATCTGACACCTTTTCTTTAGTTTTTTAAGCCCCATTCTACGTTTCATTATTACTAAATTATGGTAGCTACCAATGTCTGCTTCTGGATATGCTTTGCAGTTGATGAGTTGATTTCTACATCTTTGTTTAACATGATATAATCTATATGATACTTCACACTATCACTAGGCTTTTTCCTTATGTATATTCTTCTATTATGATTTTTAAACTGGGTGTTGGCAATTAGTAAGTTATACTTCGTGCAAAACTCAACAAGTTGGTCTCCCCTTTAATTCCTTTTGCCCAGCCTATATCCACCCACAATATTTCCTTCCTTTTCTTTTCCAGTGATTGCATTCCAATCTCCAATTATAATTAAACTTTCATCCCCTTTTATGAGTTTCTTTATATATGCACACCACCTCATATCATCATAGGCACTTGTTTGCATATAGATGTTAACAACTATTGTCAGCTTAAGTTCTGATTTTATCCTTATTACAATGATCCTATAATTACGTTTTTTTGAATTGCTCTATCTATTTTCTACCTTCTTGTTCATTATGAAACCTACTACTGCCTACCTTTTATTTGAAGCTGAGTAAATTATTCTAAAAATCATCTGACCAAAAGTTATTTTCCTCTTCCCACCAAACTTCCCTAATTCCTACTACATCTACATTTAACCTATCCATTTCCCTTTTTAGATTTCCTAACCTAGCAACCTTTTTTTTTTTAGATTTCTAATATTCATGCTCCCTCTCTTAGAATATTATTTTTTAATTTTTTGTTGACCCCTTACTTTGTAGTCCCCACCCAGAGATTTGTACAGGAGACTAGTTTACTTCTGGAATATTTTACCAAGGAAGGTGCCGCCATCTTTGTTACATGAAAATGCAGAAAAACTACATTTTCTTGGGGAAAAACAGCTGTAGTTTTCCCTTGCTTTCAGCTGCACAATGCTCAAAAGATTGCACGATGCTCAGAAGATCAGTTCAGAAGAAGTGATGTTATGGCCATTTAAATCCTCTTGACCTATGCCTTAACAATTACTGAAGGAGCTGCTGCTCTCTTTCAAGAATCATTCCTTAGTCTGGCTTTCAGCAGATACCTCAGCAATATGGTTGCACCTTTGGTCCAGCTACTCTGTATCACTGAGCACTCAAGCCCTCTCACTGTCGACAAGGTGTCGTGATTCATAGAGGTAGCAAATAATACTAGTGGCAATAAATGAGGATCTGCATGCCACTGCAAGCGTTTGATAAGAATGATTTTTTGTTGCTGCATTTCCCTCTTCAAAAAATATTAAAAGGTGAACCTTAAAATTACAGATGTTCTTGTATTTCTCTGGCCACCTAGTCTCAAACTAATGCTCGTGTCGTAAAATAGATTATATCCATGATAGTTCCAATTAGGTTTCGAATTGAAACTGTAAAATTTTATTGCAAAAAATAATTAAACATTAGATGTTTTAAAAGTGATTAAATGAATAACCAAAAACCAAGAGGTAAATAGTTGGAAATCTATAACAAAAAATAAACTAATATATTATAAAAAAATAAATAAATAAAAATATTTTTAATCAATTTCGTTAATATCATTCCTAAGTTATGTTGAATGTGGCTCACACGAGCAATTCCCAAAAGTAGGGGAAACTGAGACACAGGATACTCCAAAGAAAGAAAGGAAGCAACGCCCGAGCCACCTCAGGAGGAAACAGCCTCCCCCGACCGAGTATGGACGGTTGAGCGACAGCACCCAGTACTCCAAGACTTAAGGACCAGTACAGCGGTCAATCATTCCTGCAAGCAAGTAATGACTCGTCTTTCGGAGACATCGTTTCCTGTCTCACACATGCACGTGCACACACACACACAAAAAATCTGATCTGGACACTACAGGACTTTCTTGTACACCTATTAAATTACATATACATATTTTCTGCTGCATTTTATGTAAACTTATTTCATTCGAAAGTGAGATATATGCCTTCAATTCTTCAATAAATTAGACTGTTATACAATAGCTAAAATATTAGTTTTTATTAACATCAAATATTTATACGATTATTAATTCAAAAATCTTACATGAAATATTAAGATAGAGTAAAAGTCCCTTATTATTCGTATTACTAGATCAGAATTATTCATATCTTCGTGAACTGCTGATTAACAAAAGTTTCAGATTTCTGATGTCATATAAATAAAAGTTGATAATAATACTATTCCATTAGTGAACTCCTGCATACTGGTTAATGTTAATTTTGATCTTACGCTGTAAAATATTCAGTTTTTTACTGGATTATTTAATGAATAATCATAAACGAAAAAAAATCATCAAAAAGATAAGAAGATGAACATGAAGAGAAAGAAAATGTTAAGAACAAGGGAAGAATAAAAAATTTAAGAGAAGATGATAAATATAATGAGGAAGAAAATGTTAAAACCAAAGAAATTGGATCTCGTCTCTTGATGTCAGCAGGTAGAGAAGGACTCAAGTTGCATACAGAGAACAGCATTCTCTATTTAAACAGAACACTACGAACTTTTAAGGTTGTCATTCGGATTAAAAAATAGCTCATCAACCTTCCAAAGAATAATGAATAATGTACTATGCAGAATTAAAAATGAAATTTGCCTTGTTTATTTTGATATTATTATTTATTCGACCAGTTTAGGTAAACATATGTTAAGACTTAAATAAGATTTTGATAAACTTAGATCTGCTAATTTCAAAATTCAATTAGTTAAAATAGAATTTTTATGAAAAGAAGTAGGCTATTTAGAACATCTTGTAACCGTAGATGATTTCCGCTAACAAGACTACTTACTAAATGTTTAAAATAAGTGAAAATAAATATTGAAGACTCAAGTTATAAAAAATGTTTTGAAATATGTAAAAATATTTTGCCAGTGCTTCAATATCCAAATCTTGTAAAGAATTCAACCTTTACATTAGAATTCAACAATGCCGCAAATTCAATAATTTCGCTGTCGGAGCTGTATTGTGTAAATATAAAAATGGTACAAATCTACTCATTGTATATGCAAGTAGGACCCTCTGTGATACAGGAACAAATGATTCCACATTAGAACAAGAATTACACCTTGTAGTTTGTGCAAAAAAATACTTTGTCTATATCTTTGCAGAAGAGAAATAAAAATTTCACCGATAATAAACCACCTTTAGAATAGCTATTTTCTATTAAGGAACCAAACTCCGAACTTTTAAGATGGCGATTAAAATAAGTAATATTTGTCTGTGAAATAGTCTACAAAAAAAAATAATATAATCAGAATGCGGACACAATTATCAAGAATATGATTAAATATAAAAGAAGAAGAAATTTAATTTTTTTTTCAAAATACATGGTATTTTGAAACATTTATACATGGAATTATTTTTCACCAGGAGATAAAAATGCAATAGATCAAATTAATAATGAAACTTAATTTATATTTTCTAGAATTAGATAACTGTTTGATGATTTTGAACACGGATTACAGAGAAAATCAATTCAACCGATTGAAAAACCAGCCGGTAGAAGAAGGTCAAGTTGAGGAAGATAATGACCAAATAATGCATCCAAATTATGAAAATACCAATAACTGACATACCAGTCAGTTTTGGAAAAATCAAATAATATTAAATAAGATTGGTAAAAAATAACTGGCATAAAATCAAAATGCAAAAATTGATAACAGTAAAAGTAGATTAAAATAGAAATCTCTGAAAATTTAGTGGTATTATTAATTTAATAAAAGATATTTAGTTACTAATGTAAAATATATTTTGTGTTTTTAAAATGATTCTTATGAAAGTTTGCAGCAGTTGTGGACGAATATTTTAACAGTTATAAATTACAGTTAGTAAAATGTACAAATAGAATTTTAGATATCAGCAATGAAGAATAATTCCAAGAAATAGTAAACAATTATCATGTTCCTAAAACTAATCATAGAGAAATACAGTAAACCTATTGACAAATTATGAGAAAATATACCTCAGATTTAAAAATACATATCCAAAATTAATAAGTACATACCCAGTAATATTAAAATCTATAATATTAAATATTCATATTAATATTTATAATTCTAAAAGGTACATATCGAAAACAAAAGTGAAATTTGTTTAAAAAAAAAAATATATGAAAGAATTCATTTAAATTTAAAAATGAATTTGACTCCAAACCATCTAAACCACTACAAGTAGTTCATATCAACAGTGTTTCTTTGAAAAATAAAATGTTTTTCAACTGTAGATAGTTTTTCTAGGTGTGCACAAGCAAATCGAATTGGAGGATCACAAACTACTAAAATAGATGATATGAAATTATTTTACACATCACATAATGTCTGAAACAATTATATCTGATAATGGTACCAAATTTAACAATAGTATAAATAAAAAAATTAATGCAAGTGCACAAAATTAAAACACATTTTACAATCACACAGCATCTACCCTGTAACTGAATATGTGAAAGATTTCATTCTCAACATCAATTGAACATATTAGACATTTTTTTTTTGTTTTACATTTTTAACAACCGACCAGAATTTAAAAATGAAAATACTGAAAATAAAATTTGCAGCTATGTAATACAATAGCAGGATTCATCCTGTTACAAAATAAAAACCTTCCGAAATTCTTTATGAACATATTAATTCATTATTAGAAAACAGATATACAGCAGCAGGTCATAAACGGATACGTTAGCAATGAAAGAAAAAATGAAACAATTTTATGAATATCTAAAGGATATTAATAAAAAGATATTAAAAAAAAAATTCAAGAAAAAATAAATATAAATTTACTGGAAATCCCACCTGATGTTTATGTCAAGACTGTCCAAAAACATAGACAAAAAATAAATATAATAAAGAAAAAAAATCAGTTCGGTGAAAAACAGTAGAAATAGGAGTAAAACAAAATACAAAAAGTAAAATTCATTTGTAAAAAATTAAAGAACCTCGAACCATTAAATACAAAAGGAAAATCCATAGTCCAATTCAGAAATTAATTCTTACTTAAATCTTTTTCCAGATTCTTTATGTTCCTAAAAGGAATTCATCCCTAAGCAGCCGAAATAAGAGAAATAACTAATTAAGGAGTTAATAGAAGCCTCTTTATTCATTATTATAGTTTGGATAAAGTATTTAATCATTTTAAAAAATTGAATAATATGTATGAATGTGTGTTAAATTATTTTGATAATAATTAATTGTAAAATATAAGTAAAAAAGAAGATTTTGTAACTGATAGTCATGAGTCTAGATATGTAAATAATTATTTTAAATTTATTAATCGTATGAAAATGTTAATAAATAAAAATTTAGAAATAGTGATAAAGTTAAGAAATAAAAGAAGTTGTAAATGGCCTGGATTAATAAAATAAATTCTTTAATAGTAATTTAGATGTGTATGATAGAGAAAAAGATGAAAAAATTATTAGAACAAATAAAATAAAAACCAGATGATATTGTAAGTCAGATTAATGACCAGTACTCACTCTGTTAGTACAGATATAAATTTAATTTTGATTTTAATAAAACAGTATAAATGAAGTTAATTTTAGGGAATTACATAATAAGTTGATAATAATGGATAAAATGTTAATGATTTTACTGAATTAGAAAAAGTAACAGATTTCAGTAATTAAATATTTTGTAAAATATTTCACGTTTAGTTTAAGACATTGAGTCTTGACATTTTGTTAATTAGGAATGGTGAACCACAGCATTATATCAATTAGATAGTTATTTAATGAAAGGTTTCCAAATGCCATTGTAATTGAAAATTAGAAAATAGAAGAGAATTTGGAAAATTTATTAAAATTTAGTTGTAAGATTAATTCTAAGGACATA
>JAAAKQ030129815.1:0-13524 GCA_010016005.3 Zanna intricata | reverse complement strand
GTCGACCACTCCTGAGAAGTGTGGTTAATTGAAACCCAACCACCAAAGAACACCGGTATCCACGATCTAGTATACTATGGTATACAAATAATAGTAATAACTAATAGTAGTAACTAAAGTACATATACCTTTGACGAGGAAAACTTCGAAAATTATTTCTGTTGCCATGGTGAGAAAATATAATAATGAAGTAAAAGAATTAATCCTTTTTTTCTTTAATAATATCTTTAATTCACAACTTCACGCTCAAGGGACTAGGTCCTCGGTCTATGGCTTAAAATCTTTCCTGGGATAACATGAATTTATTCTACAAGCTTGAAAGCAAACGGTTGATTAATTTTTACATGATGCTAGAACAAACAGACAAACATACAAATATATTAAGACATACATACATACATATATATATATATATATATATAAAACAATTTTTCATAGAGTTTATTTTCTGATTCTATCATCTCCCTATTTTCTTTTCGAAAAACATTAAATAAACTCTTGTTTTTAAGTAAATTAAAATTATTTATTTTTGAAACCAACATTTTACAACTGAAAATTGTCAAGATTTTTTTTATAGTTATAAATTTTTCAATAAAAAAAAATTGTATCCATGAAATCGCTTCAAAATTTTGACTACTATTCAATATTACCGTCCTCTCTTAGAAAGATCTGTTGTATTAATAAGCAAGATATGGAGAAACATAACCGAAAAACTACTGTTACAAATCCATTACATGAAATAAATAACATCATGGGATAACTGAACTCTTGTAGATTCTTTTCCCATTAAGTCAGGAACTGGAGTGGTTTGAATTCATATCTAGAATGCATGGAAAGAACAGTGAGAAGGAAATCTTTGTAATGTAAATTTTAAGTTGTGTTATTTCAAGAGGACCAGTGATTTTTCATTACCATGTAGATCATGAATTCTGCTAAAGAGGCTGTGACCGATAAAGAAAAATGAAAATAAGTTTAATTTTGCGTAAATGAGAATGGTTCTCTTCTCACGACTGTGACTGTGCCATTGTAGCCAAGGAACATAACATTTAATCAAGGAATATTCAACGGTCTTTGCGTTTAATCGAGCCAACCTAAAATCTTTTTAATAACATTAAAAAAAAAGCAACTGGCTTCTAAATTTTGACCTAAATATTTTTATAAAGTAGCAATATTTTCAATTTTTAAGCTCCTAACTCGATATGAATATAATATAGATATTATATTTGTTTAATTGCAGTATTTTTTAATTTTATGTGTTCAATATTAAATAACTTATATTAAACTTTACTTACAATTGAAGGTAGTTTTTATTTTTGTAACTGATATTCTTCAATTGATTTCGTCAATTGCCATCCAAGGTGAGTTCTACCTAAATGACAACATACAATCAAATTTTAATAGTTTATTAACTTTTATTTTTAAAAATCGATAAACGAACTATGTTAATTTTTACTTCCTAGTTTTTTTTGTTTTTTTTTTTAACCTCCGGAACCACCTTTAAGGTATATCTTCAGAGGATGAGATGAATGAATTGTAACGTATATGAAAAATGCCATGTCTGACCGGGATTCGAACTCGGGACCTCCTGGTAGCTAGTAAGAGGAAGTATTGTAATCGTGAAAAATTTCGGTTTTCAGATTTCAACGGAAATATCCATTTTAACCATCCCTAATCCATTTTGACTAGTTTCGGTGTAACATCTATACGTACGTGCGTATCTCTCGTAACTCAAAAAAGATTAGCCATAGGATGTTGAAATTTTGGATTTAGGACTATTGTTACTTTAGTAACAATAGTCATCAACTCTTGCTACAATTAAATGTAAATTGAAAATTAAATACTTAACTGCGTATATAACAATTACTGGAAGATATTTTAATAATTTTTTGCCTTTGAGATATTAATCAAGAATTAAATAATCTTCGTCTATTCGAGTGGACTCAGTATGAATCGCTCTTATTCATAATCAATGGAAAATTTTTAACATCTATAAGTAAGTCTTATTTTACATATTTATCCTTTTACATATTGTTCCTTTAGTTACAATAGTCCTAAATACCTCCCCTTTTGATTGCAATCGACTGAACCAAAACTGTCTAGAAAAGCTTAAAATCCAAAGAAATTTGGATTATGGACTTTTTTTAACTGCAGTAATAAGCTGTCATTAAGAGCTTTTCAACGATATATCATAAGTGATACTTATTTTCATTTGTCCAGAGTAATGGCCGAATAAAATTTTAATTAATGAAATAGTTGGCTCTTCCAAGGGTACATATGCCGGTCTCCGTGGCGCGAGTGGTAGCGTCTCGGCCTTTCATCCGGAGTCCCGGGTTCGAATCCCGGTCAGAATGGCATTTTTTACACACGCTACAATTCATTCATCTCATCCTCTAAAGATATACCATAACGGTAGTTCCAGAGGTTATAAAAAAAAGTACACATTGGTTCGAATCAGACTTCATCTCTTTTTTTTAAATTATTTTTTAATTTAAATACATATATATATATATATATATATATATATATATATATATTATTTTTTCACCTCCGGAACCACCGTTAGGTTATATCTTCAGAGGATGAGATGAACGAATTGTAGCGTGTGTGAAAAATGCCATGTCTGACCGGGATTTGAACCCGGGACCTCCGAATGAAAAGCCGAAACGCTAACACTCGGCTAAGGAGGCCGGCGCTTGTTTCTGTTGACGGAATTCATAATATATGCTGCTTCAACTCAATAGATGAATTTATAATAGTTCTATTTGATTTATTAATAAAAATAAATTCTTTTTAGTTAATCGTGTTTCAATTGATTTTTAAAATTTTAAGGAATGTATGTTAGAAATTAATCTTAAAATTTATGAGATTCGAATAAACTGATAATGGAAAATTATCAGCCTTTACCAGAAATTTATCCCCTCGGTCCTATATTGTTCTAAGCAGTATTTCCATCGCCCGAAAAACAAAGTTTAGTAGACAAAACAGGATGGTAAATGAAATTATTTGTATTGATATCAAATTGAAACTTCATGATTAAAAAAAAAAAAAAAGTATTTAGTTTTTAAGAAAGCTTTCATTTTTGCACATACGAGTATAGTAAAAATACGTTTGCGAACTTTTTTTTAGGCTATGAAAACAAGAAGCTCACGGATTTTAAATTCTTTACATCAATTTCTAATGGTTGTCAACTTTTAATTATTGCTATAAAATATTACTAGTGAAATATTTAACTTATCTTTTATATAAAAGTGTTTCCATACCCTTTACAGCAATAGACCAGTAACTTCTGTACTTCATTTACTTAAAATTAAACTAAAATAACTTTTCTGTAACTTGTGTCTTAATTAATGCAGTTAAGACAGTAACGAATACTGCTTATTCGTTACGCATTATTACTCACCCATACAACGGTCGACTATATAACAAGAATTCACACTTCTATCGACATCTAGCGGCTATCAGATCGCATAGAAATACGTAATAAAAGGGAATACCTAATAATAATATGTATTGAAATGACTTGGTAATAACTGATTTTACCTTTTACCAATTACTAGACACAGTAAAAAAAAAGTGTTATAATTTATGCTACTAATCAATCCCATATGCACTTATACTCGTATACCTTTCTGTAAGTATAGAATTTAACTTCCGTTAGATTATTTGATCAGTTTTTACAAGTTGTAAAAACTGATAAAATTAAGTTATGAATTTAGATGTTAATTTATGAATATATTTTATTTAATAATCCTTCTTGTTATATGACATTATTAGATTATTAGCAAGACATTACCGTTTCCCATTTATAAAAGTAATATAGGTTTTCTAGGTTAGATTTATATTCATTAGAAAATACATTTTTCTTGCAGTGTTTTTCTTCTAAATGGTAGAAATAAGTCGAAAATATAATTTATGTTTGAATTAAATTAAAGTAGCTGTCGAGGCTGTTGCAAAATTCAGATAAAATCTGACTATTACTTTAGCTTCACCATATGTAAAACAAAAAGATAAAACAATCCCTTTCAGCACGCCGGAAAGTGGAGGTAGATTTCACCAGTGCTAAGAAGGGGATAAAAAAAAATTCACTTTAAAGTTATGAAAAAGTTCAAATTTATTTAGTACGACAGTAGTTGCATGTGAAAAATTTTCACATGTTTAGTATACGACAATCCTCATTTTCTTGGAATTCCAGTGAAATTTTGGTCATCCGTTTATATTCATTCATTCTTTTTGTATACAACTCATAATACATGAATAAACCAGTGTAACTTGTAAAATGTGAATAACTCATAAACTTGGAATAGTTTATACAGAAAACCGGTTAAATTAAGCAATGTGGTTTTTTACAGATATGCAAATATTTAATAAAATAAATGTTTCGAAAGATTTGCGAGTTGAAATGACAGATAATGATTATAATTTATAGCGAAATAAATTTTGAACATTTACTTTTTTCTTTTTCTTTAGCCTAACCAGGATTACGCTGTCAATATTTTCGATATTGTTTCCTAAATTGATTCTCCATTAATTTAATGCGATTTTTTTACTTTGGGTATTTATTCTTTTCATTAATTTCATTTATTATACCTTTTCAAATTTTCTTTTTGGGAAATCTCTTAATTCAATTTACCTCTTAGATCCTACACTTGAATTATCTTTGTCTCTTGTAAAGTTTTAAATTTACCTTTTATACCTTCTTTAATTTAGACCACTTATCTTCCATGTTTTATTTACTCCATATCAATCTTTTTATTTTTTTATATGCCTAAAAAAAATTACGTCTTCTCACATCAGTCTTAGAATCTCTATTTTTTACTCAACTAACCATTTTAATACCACATTAGGAAGGCTTCTAATCTTTATTTTTTCCCTAGCTTTCATTTTTTTATCATATTTATGTACTGATTAAGAGTAACTCTGATTTTTTTTCTAGATATATTTGATATTTTATTTATACTCATTCATTATCTAAATTTATTATTCATATGACAAATCGTGCAACTTTCATATTTTGTTATTTTTCTTAGTATTTAATTTCTTATAATCCTCCTTCCTTTTGCACTTCATTACTTTTATTTTGTTCTTGTTTACCTTTCGCCGGAAATTAATCAATAATACTCACTTTTTTACCCCATCGGGTTGGTCTACTGATTAAAGCGACATCGTAAATCAGCTGATTTCGAAGTCAATAATTCTAAGGTTCAAATCCTAGTAAAGGTAGTTATTTTTATATGGATTTGAATAATACAACGTAAATCCTGGTGTTCTTTGGTGATTGGGTTTCATTTAACCACACTTGGTTAAATGGAACACTAATCTTGTACAGTCTCAGGAGTGGTCAACCTGAGACTGTACAAGACTACACTTCATTCACATCATCCTCATTCATCCTCTGAACTACCTTACGGTAGTTACGGAGGCTAAACAGAAAAATAAAAAATATTTACGACGTTCAGTCAAATTAACAATATCATCAACCAATCTTAACCTAATAATTTCATTTGTATATATCAAAGTGATTAAAAGAAAAGGGAAATAATTTGCAAAATGATTCTACAGTTTGAGATAAGGAAAAAGGTTTATATAAACGTATGTCCAAAAACGCTTTATTATTGAGTTACAGCTAGCAAAACTTTTCACCCGTGATGTAAGTTCCTCCGCAAAAAGGAGCATAATGAATCTTTTAAGGTTTTATATAAAGTGAAAACTTGATGGTTTCTTATGTTTATAGCCTGTAAAATCGAATAAAACAAACCTTAGAACTACATCTTTCGTACTTTCAATGATCTCAATATAAAAAAAAAAACATTCTGTGACGAAAAACGCGTTTTTTTTTTTAATTTTGAAGTACAAGAACTTTGTTTTTTAAATTTAAATAATAAATGCGTAAATTTTATTATCAAAACTTAAAACTTTCGCCAGTCGTAGATCGATAACAAAGGGTTTTGGGGGACGTATGTTTATGTAAACTTTTTTCTTTTTTCAAACTCTAGAATCATTTCCTGAACTAATTCCTTTTTCTCTTGAATCACTTTATATATTTACATCTATGTAACAGTATTTAGTAATTTTTTTAAATTATATAAATAATTTTTATATCATAAGTTATATAAAACCAGAATATACTTTCCATTTAAAAAATAAAGTAGGGAAAAAAAGGGAAAGAATTTCCTTCTTTCTTTAACAGAAAAGAAGGAAAATTTATTTTTTAAGTTGATCAGTTTCAAAAATAATTACAAAATTATGATAAACTTGATATCCAATTATATTCTCTTAAATAATGAAATGTCTGGAAAGAAAAATGTGATTTTTAAATTCAATTATGTTTTTCATTTTGAAGTTAAGCATTATCATTTATACAACCTACATCCCATATTTTTTCCTTTGTTACCAAACATTGGAAAGTATAAACCCCAGTTACAACAGTCAACCCCTCTTACTATAGAACCCCATTAATAATATGATATTTACTAACAGTTGCTGTTTTCCAATTAGATATAAAAGCCTAACAAACTATTTTCAACACGCTCTGTGTGTCCTTTTTTATAGGGAATATGATATATGTATATATATAAATAAAAATTGCCGATTATATTACATTTATATCGATAAAGTAATGTAATATATATTAGGTTGATTCAGTTAAGGATTCATTAATTGTATAAAAGAGCAAATGGTTTCACAAAATTTGCCCGAGGGCATGATAAACTTAAATCTTCTTTCTGTTTATTAATTCTCCCCGTCATTAACATAAATTTATTTGATAGCTTGTTAAAAATATTACGGGAGATTATAATCCGTTTGGAATATCCTATAAATAACAAGAATAATTTTATTATAATCAAATATTTAAAATTTATTATTTTTAAACCTCAGGCTTTTACACTTATATCTGAGAATTTCTCTCATTTAATTTAAAATAGTTCTTCAAAAACATTACCTTTTATGATTCAAGAATAATTAATCGCATACCTGGTTTCACAGTAATTAATTAATAATTAAGATACGTAATCTGTTTAAAAAATTAAGATTTTGATTAAATTTTATTTTCTCGTCTAAAGCAAATTTCTAGGTATAGAAGATAGAGTATTGAAATCGGTCCAATTTGAGCATATACGGTTTACACCGGATCTTGACATTTTGACACCTAAGGATTACAAGAAACCGGATGAGAATTATCTGAATGTTACTGTTCATATGGACGTGTGTGTTTCGTGTTGGTCACTTAATCACCTTATATGTCCAGAATTACTGGACCGATTTTGAACAAACTTTTTCATACGAGTATATAATAGGGCATTGATATCAATGCTCTATATATAGGAGTAATATAGGGTGAGGGTATAGAGCAAGGTCATCCTCAGTATCTCTAGATTTCGAACTGTATTCTAAGCTTTTTTTACTACAATTAATTCTTACCCATTTTAGCTAACTCTTTACCTTTCTCTAGTAAGTAGAGATCTGCATAATGAATTATTTCATGGGAGATAAGAGTACATAAGTTGCATAATCTGTTTCACGCTTTATTACGGTTGTGATTCACAAAAGCCACTAATCAGTGGCTTTGAGAATCAGTCGCTCTGAGATTAATAATGTTTTCTGCAGCTAGCTAGTAATTGTGGGAAACAGAGTAACTGGCCTGGTATAAGGCTAATACTTCAATGGAATTGGCATGTTTTTTACAAGCTAATAAGACAAAGGATTGTTACTGTATGTCTCTATTTAAGAAAGAGTATAGTTTTTTTTTCTTTTAAGTATTTAATTTCGTATCCAACCGATATGATCTATCAAATAAAATCAAGGTTAATTCATTTTCACATTCCTGCAATGCCACACAGCATAGTGTTAGGCTGCTTACATTTCTGTAGGAGGCTATTCATCGGTAGGAAAGTACTTATTCTTCAGATATAATGTTTAATTATTATTCAATAGTGTTTACTTATCTCCGAGTCGATTTAAATTTTATATTATTCTTTAATAACTTTCACATCAGATCATTGTATAATAATAAGGAAAGTCTATATCCATCCATACACTTTATGATATCATAAATCATACATAAAAGTGGGTATTGCTATATCATATTTTTTATCTTTAATGATAATATAAGGTTAATTTTTAAAATATGGTAATATTTTTTTTAGTTTTATACTTATATATGTTTTAAGAACATTTTCGCTGGATTGTATCCATTTAGATGATGCAGGTGGATATTATCCGCTAGGATTGTGAATATCTCAATTCTGTTATCCTTATGTTACCCTGGTAATTTTATTGTGATATCCACAATAAGATTCTGGATATCTACAATCGTTCTCCAAGGCATTAAAAGTTTGGTAATGAGTTTACAAAAGTTTATAGAAAACTTTCCGAAATTTCAATTATTCTGTAGTAGCCAAAAAAACTGGTTAATTGTTGATGGTGAACTATTTTTGGAGCGGTAATTTTTTGGAAAAATTATTACAAAGGAATGGATTGATAATTTGATGCTAAATTAATTAATGAATTTGATTTTGATTTACCAATTCATTATTTTTCAGTTTTACATATTAGTCTTTGTACAATAATTTTAAATAAATCTTATTTACATTTTAATTGTATTTCATAATTGATATATTAACAATAATAAGTCGTTTGGATTAAAAGAATAAATTGAGAGATATGTAAAGAAAAAAATTCTGTTTAGAATATTTTTTTCAGGTGGTATGAAAATCAATTTATATCTCTTAAAATTTTTTCTTGGCATATGGTATATTTTTTATCACCTCGATAAAGTGAAATAGGATTAAAACTCGTTTGAAATCCGCTTTTTTACCTGCTGAGTATTGTCTGTATTTTTCCATTATTTCTTTTCGTATAAAAATATTTCTCTTCTTTATTTGTTTAATACTTATATTTTTTGTCACCTTTGTTTTATTTTTTTACTTTATTTCCTTAGTTTTTATTACATATTTTATTTGGTATCCTGATCGAATCTTAAAATACAATAGACTAATGTGAATTTTTAATAAATATTTTTATAACTGAAACATGTATCTTTAATTTACGTAAATTTTTTTTTTACTTATTGTAATATTTATAAGTTTATTATAAAAATTATTCTAAAAATTTCGATTACATTTATTGATCGGAAATTAAGATTAACATAATAAGTTATCCCCTCTTTCCATCTTACAATCATAGTGGCTTTAAATTTAATTTATTCTGCTGTCCAATCTATATTATTTTTATAGATTCACCGGTTTGAATATATTTGTGTCATTTCATAGAAACATTGATCTTGTTAAAAGCCAAGTCGACTGAAGCTACTGTTTGTTTTATAAAATGTAAATCTCATAAATTCTGAACACATGCAGTATGTAGTGCAATATAGTAAGTTTATATTGATAGTTTGAGAACGTAAGAAAAGATATTCCATTGAGACAATGCATTGTAACTGAACCAAAGCATTGTTCACGAACCAGAATAGTTTATAAAAGGTGGGGGACTGGATGAGAGGGTAGTTTTTGTGTAGATAATCAATTATTAATTTATTCAGCGGACATCTGAATGTCATTGGATGCAGATGTCGTTCGGTTGGATGACTATAAAACGGATGGATTTAACTACGGATCTAGATTCAACTTAAACTCACTTCGTGGACATATCTTGCGGTTAATATTAAACAAAAGGATAATACATTGCATATAGATGTACGAGAATAACTTACGTGAACTTTTTACCTGTCTTATCTGCATTAGATCTCTTTTGTCCTATTTTAAATGACAACTGTTTTATTTTCATTTAGAGATTAATCAAAAAAATTTTCATATTTTTTTTAAAGTTGTTAATTGACATTGTAAAAACTATGATACGAACGCGCGCACCTATGCACGCACACAAACACAAAAAAATATATTGTAGACATGTTTAAATCAATTTAGTTCGGATCGAATTTGATTCGAGTAGAATTTTGAATGGGATTACCCTAATTTTAATCCAAGGAAAATCAGATAAAACTATTCTTAAATCATACATTTCCTAAAATACATTTTTTGAAAAACAGGGTTTTTTTCACTCACCCTAGGTTTCGTCTTTACCCAGAACTTTAAAACGATGCATTCATCAATCTTGTATGAAATTAAAATCTTTTTACTTTTATTTTCTTTTTAAGAACTTAATTTTTTTGATCGTATGGTAGGTTTTTATCTTATAATGTTTATTTAGGATATGTAGAACCTTTCCTTGTGAAATGAAATTTGATTTTTCCATTTAGTTCTGAGATCAGGTGGATTTTTTTAAAGTAATCTATAGAAAATTATCAAACGTAATCTGATCTTAGTTTGAAATCTATTGATTTTCGGTTTTATCTATCGAGACAGATTTGTCCTTTGTGATTCCAAATCATGTAGGAAAAATTCTTCTGAAAATTACTTGGGAAGTTTTGTGCCTGGTGTAAAATAAATACCGAAGTATGGGATTAATACAATGTCTTGGAAAAGATGATTTACACTGGTATTATGGAACTGTACTGCAGAAACTTTTGTAATTGTTAATTTGGTTTTTTTTAAAATAATTTTATTGAAAACGTACGTTACAATAACTGTAATGGTTCCGTGTTGAAAATGACCTCCTCAGGTCAAACATCATTGCAAAATTGATTTGTACAACATGTCAACTAGTTTTCAAACAATTTAACCAGCTGATTAGTGGGATATCTCGTACGTGTGCCATTATTGCAGTTGAACCATTATTGGGTTAGTCAATCGCGTGTTCTCTTTTGCGATCAATGCTTACTTCGTTATCCCACATAGAAATTAAACTTGGGAAGTCAGATCGGGCGATCGTGTAGGCCAAAAACCTCTTGGAATGATTATTTTTCCAAAGACAATTCATAAAAAGTCATTGACCTGTTAGTTGTATGTGCGCTGTTATGTCATTTATTTGGAACTGACCTTGATCTATTTCCTTCTCTGTTAATTGACTAAAGAAGTTTGTTAAAGTAGCACAATAACGATCATTATTAATTTTTTTTTACCCACCGGTACCACCGTTAGTTATTGATTCAGATGATGAGTTGAAATGACAGTTTTGCAGCGTATGAACGTGTGAAAATACCATGACAGACCGGGATTCAAACCCGGAACCTCCGGATTAAAAGCCGTGATTACTGTTAAATGTATGTTCAAAAAAAAAAGATTGAATCCACAATTTGCATTCACTTACATTGACCCAGACTTCAATTTTGGCTTCGTGAAATTTGTGGAAATTATTTGTCGACCACAGTCGTGTATTTTGTGAATTAATTTACCCTCGCAGATGAAATCACACTTCATCCGTACAAAACAGTAATGTCAAGGATATCTATGTAGTTATGATCAGTAAACTGATTAACCATTGACAATAATTTAGTCGTTTGGCATATCTGTAGATTTCAGTTCTTAACCACACATTACTTTGTTGGGGAAAAGAAAAGAACTGATTTTCTTGCAACTTTATGTGCGATAGCAATTCCGATATATTGCCAATTTTTTAACTCACGCATTGACTTTGATTGAAAAAAATATCAAGCAGTTTCTGTTCGTTTAGTTTTGGTGGTTCTCCACTTCAACAGAGGCTGTGTTATCCAAAATTTTTTGATAAGCGTTCGAACTGCATGGCGGTGAGGAATAGGAGTAATTGGAAACTTTTCAGAAAAATTTGTGCTTCATTAAATCAATAATACTTGTCATCTGTACGAAAGAAATGCCCACGGAGAAAAATGCGTTCCTGTACCTAAAGAACAATTACATCATTTGCAACTATTGATTCCGTTAAACGAAACAGAACTAAGCACGTCCAATCGCAACTCAACAACTGATGTCTTGCTGCTTTATTACTTTTTTTTAACCTCCGGAACCGCCGTTCCGGAGATTAAAGAAAAAGGTATATCTTCAGAAGATGAGATGAATCAATTGTAGCGTGTGTGAAAAATGCCATCCTGACCGGGATTCGAACCCGAGGCCTTTATTACTGAGCAACGCCCAACGAACCCATTGGGCAACCAACTTAACGTCAAAATAACAAAATGCACCGTATAATTCTAAAGCGTACTGCACAGCGACTTTCCAAACGCTTTGTACTATGCTATACCCGGATTTATCAGTCATACAGATAAATCTGGTATAGCCCTTCTTCCATTTAGTTATAAATCGCTAGTAGATCTTTGCAAAAACGGGCCATATATACAGTTAGTAAAATCAAGGAATCTGCGATCACTAGGAACTGAAATTGATTATAGTATCAAAAGAGAGACAATGGACTTACATCTACATTTTAATATTTTTTTGGGGCTGAATCTAACAAACACATATTTTTATTTCGAGAAGATTGAAAATGTAGACTCTAAATTCTTATCTACTGACTTGTTTTTTTAATATTTGTGTTTATTTTGTGCGTTAATGTACGCAAGAACTTGTGTTTATTTTCTTTGTATATATAATTTTTCTCATTAAGAAAATCATTTTGTAATGATAATTTACTTTTTCTTATTATATTGTTATTTATCAATTTACCCACCGGATTGATCCAAAATCGTCGTCGAAGTAGAAGGATCATGAAGCCAGTTTCTTTTGTTTACCAGATTAAATTTTTTTATGATTTTAATTTTTTTACCTTTTTACTTTTCCGTCTAGCGCCTTCAATAGCTAGAGATTGAATGTAATGGTTCAATTTACGCTTAAGGAATTAAAAAAAAACGGCTGGGAATTTTCCGGATGTACGTGTGTTCGTTGTTTCACGCTTTACATTTCCAGAACTACTGAACGGAATTCAACCAAACTTGGCCAGATTACTTCTATATATGAGGCATTGATGCCATTGAATTTTCGTAAAAGGTAAAGGAGGTGAGGTTGTAGAGCAAGGTCACGTCAATATTTTGAGATTTTCCCTAATTAAGGCCTTGTATTTCTTAAGCATATTTGTTAACAATTAAAAAGTAATAATAGTATTTTCAAAACCTTTTTCTTTAAAATCGCATCCCCACACCAAGAAATGCTCTAAACTAGTGGCTAAGTGGGTGTACTTGTCAGTAGTACCACCTGACACCAAAAGGAGCGATAGTTTCCACCGAGGTACAGCTGATTTAGTCGTCCTCTATGTTTAAATAAAATTACAAATATTTTAAATTAAGTGGTACATATATATATGTATCTGCAGTGCATCAGATAAAAGTTACGTGACGGGAATGTCTTGCAGCTGTGTTGTCAGCTATTACCTTTTTTTTGGAAAAAGAAAATAACTACAGTAAAGTTGCACGAATTTCGAATGAATTGAAAAATTAGATATTTAAGAAAACATTATTTCACAAGAAAATATTGGTTTGAGTATGAAATTTTAAAACATTTTTTTTGTCTTCAATCATTTGATTGGTTTGATGCAACTCTCCAAGATTCCCTATCTAGTGCTAGTCGTTTTATTTCGGTATACCCCTACAGTGCTGTGCAAATTAGTTGGGACAAAGAATGAAAACCAGTAATTTTTAAACAATATTTTATTTACGTGATA
>JAAAKQ030129782.1:0-13525 GCA_010016005.3 Zanna intricata | reverse complement strand
TATTATTATTATTATTATAATTACAATTTCTTGATTTCAAAACGCAAGTAAAACAGACAAATCAATAATAATAACAATAGTAATAATAATTGTACGAAAATAATAAAACAAGTATAGTAATTACAACTCATAATAATAGTAATAATAATAATAATAGAATAGACAACAAAAACAAATCTCACAATAATAAAATAATGACAGCAGTAAACAACAATAATATTAAATGTCAATAACAGAAAATCGTAAATATCAATAATAATAATAAACAGATATTAAATACTAAACGGAATTTAAAGTAATCGTTAGGATTTATTCACAGGTAAATAAATAATGAAAACCAGAAATCAGTCCCATTAAAAAAAGACACAGCATGACCGCTCGTCTTAACACTTTCAACACTAGTCTTGTATTAACAACAATAGTGCAATAGATAATAAAAAAGTCTGTTACTGTAAATACCTTTGCTGTTCACAAATAAAACTACCATAACAGTATATGAATGAAATCCAGTACATTATCTCTTTCACTTACAGTCTTACAATAACACACCGACCCATTCTTGTTGGGTATTGGAGTTACTCGTAGCATCAAACTTGCACTCCAAATTTTCTCCTTCACTGACATCCTTGCAGAATATTCTAGCTGACTGCAGTCTTGCGGACTGATTCGCAGAACTCACATCCCAGACTCTGCTCATGGAACTGACATTATAACGTCACGCGTAGACTTATTTCGCATTTTAACTGGTCTTCTCGGGAGTATTTATACTCCTTCCTCTTTACCTCCCGGACTTGACTCATCTCGAAGCATAAGACGATTAAACGAGCTCTTTCATTGCCGTAGTGGAATCCATGGAATTTAACCTTGGTCCGGTAACTCTTCTTATGGAACGACATGTGTTTATTGTGTGTCAGTGGGCAAAATTACAAAATAATATTGTTAAACGGACCTGTTACCTTCAGTAAAAGGGTTTCTTTCAGCCTCTTTCTGGATTCTTCCTATTATTATATTTTCTACTATTTTCTTCTGAATTGGCAGGAATCCTGTTACTCAGGTTCGCTATACCGATCTTGTTACACTATTATTCAAATCTGAGCTGAGTCTATCTAGTCTTCTAGTTTCATTGGAGGACATGAAAATACAAGCGTTAGGTGATTGTTTTACTGTAATTTCTTAATCCTTTGCACATATTATCTCTATGTTTAAAATAAACGTGTGTTTTTCCTCTTAGTTTTATAGTTTTACTTTATAAATTTCCATTATCGTTTCTATTTTACAATAAAAGTCTAATTTTGCTAATTAATGATTCTGTTTAGCTTTGTATTGTTTTTGATTTAATAATCAAAAACTACCCGTGTAGGTTTTTCTTAATATGGATGATGACAGTAGATAATAACAAAATTATTGGGTTATTTCATTCGAAATATTTAGAACTAACAATAATCAAATTTATTGGATGTTCTGTTGATCTAATTTTCATATCTATATTCATATAAAAATATCAGAATATGTTATATTTCTTTTTGTTTGCTGTATGCTTCATAAAAGAAAAAAAAAAAAATTTCATTTTACCATTAAAGTGGCAGTCATTAATGATCTTTCAAGCGAAGCATATAATAAATAATTATATTACATTATCATAAAGTGTTTACCTTTGTCACTTACCAGTCCCTAGGAACTTCCTGTTCTCACGGTTGGGTAGGAAAAGTAAATCATGGCCTCCGTGTACACATTATTCATTACTAAATTAATTTTTTCCGTTTTATCTTATTTTTAAAATTAAAGGTAGTATTATTTATTCTTGTTTATTAATTAGTTTTTTTTTTCATTTATTGTATTTTATTTTTGGTTTATTGTTTTTATTTATTAACTGTTAAATGCTCCTTTGATTATCGATGAGCATTTTTTATAAAATGTTTTTGAGCCTTTTTCTTTATTATTTTGTTAAATTGAGTTTAAGTAATTCGTTGATACGTTTTATTGTCTTTTATTATATATATATTGAAAACAAAACATTGTGCAGTATAAGTTTTTTTTTTTAAACTTTAGCCTTTGTATTTACTACAAATATAGAATTTAATTCCTTCATTTAATAAATGAAATTCTCATTTTCCCTTATCTATTTTTATAATTGTAATACTTTCAATTGAAAGTATTTTCATAATTATATATCAATTAATTTTTATTTTTAATTATAAAATTTTAATGTTATTATAAAAAGTTGCAATAAAGTTAGTTCTTAGTAAATAGAGTAGGTAACATCTCTTGTTATTTTTATTACAGATTAATTTTCTATGAATATTTATAAACATGGCATAATCATAATAATTATATTGTCAATTATTAATTTTTAATTTGGATGTGCAAAAAATATTAATTGAAGAAAACTTGTTATTTTTTTTATATTAAATTAAGCAATTAATTACCTAATTTTTCTTTAAATTAATTAAAAATTATGTAAAAAACATAATTTTGTATATCATGCATATAATTGTATATTTGTATAAAATCAATACCCCTCTTGATGTATTACAGGCTGCATTTGCTACTAACAAGTAGATAGAATAATTATAGTCATATAAACTCTCAATTTAAGACAGATGGTTCTACTGATGATTCATATTAGGGTTAGATATATATATAGAAAAATAACTGGATGGAATGCCAATCTTAAAATTATCAATGACTCATACCTATGAGTACTTTTTATCATAAATATCTTTTTATTAGACAAATTTTATCATTTATTAGACAAAATAAAGGTAATCAAAGGATGAAAATTAAAAATTTGAAGTTTTTCGAAAACAAGTAATGCTATAAATTTTTATTCGCATGAAGTTTAATCATTCATTATACAATTACTATAAAAAAATCTGGGTGTTAATATTTTAATTTTAAATTAATTTTATTTACTCCTAAACGACTCCATTTTATCACTTAAAAAAAAAGAAAACGCAATAAAAGAAAAATGTAGAATGGTACCCTCTTTTTTAAGTAATTTTTACATATTTTAATTTTTCGGCCGTATAAAAAGCGAAAAAATCGTAAAGTATTAACTTCCTGCTATTTTTTTCTTTTTTTCTCACAGAATTTTTATATTTTAAAGTCAGTAGATTTCCAGTTATCACCCACTTTTTATATATTTGTAGTTTCGGCCATATTTAAATATTAAAACTAAAAGAAAAACTGGTATAATCGGTTTTTTAAAGAATATAAAACAAGAATCAAAAGATGTATAGTAATGATAAATAACTACATTTTAAGTGCAAACAATTTCTTTAGTTAAATTTCACAACAATGTTAAACAGCGTCTTTTCTGCTGCTGAACAACAATCAGCAACACCACATAATTTTCGTTACATGATCGTGAATATTTTTCAGGAATTATTTAGTAGTGTTTAAAAAACAATTACTTTTTCAAATGCTGTTTCCTTGTTCAATAATGGTGTTTCATTTTTTTAAATGCTATGGTATGCGATGGTCATTCGATAAAAGACACTAACTGTACTGGAGGTAAAACTGTACTTAATCAGTGTACATAATTTCCAATCCAATATATATCCATTTCCATTAAACGTCCTACCAAGAAGCGCATCCTTGACTGGTCCAAACAAATGGAAATCCGGTGGTGCTAAGTCATAACTGACTAAGGGGTTACGTATTTCTTCTGGATGCAATTCATCTATGATTTTCGAATTATCGAAGCTGTGTGAAACCGGACATTAAAGTGAGGCAGAATAATTCTTTTGCGCTAAAATCCATTGAAGTTTTTCAAGATTGCTGTCTTCATATTGTTGGTAAGCATATCACAGTAATTCGCGCTGTTTATTATTACTGATCTTCTAGAAAATCGACCTTGTCTTTTGTACCCAAAAGGTTTTTATCATTATTTTTTCTTGACTTATTTTCTATTGTCGGTTCAATATAAAATCGTCGGGTTTGGAATTTTTTCTTGACTGTGAACTCATGGGTTTTCCTCCGTGCTCTGTCTTTTAGATTCCGGTTCGTAATGTTGAATTCATTGAAGTGCAAAAAATCATCATTTTTCTACTGATACCTTTGTGTCAGCTGTGTGCATATGTAAGTCCATTTCATTAAGGTGATCTGTCAACTCTTTCCTTCATTTTAAGGTATTCGAGTCTAACGATTATAATGTTGTGAAGTGTACCGACACTTAATTATAACTTTTCAGTTATAATCCCTTCTGTAATCTGTTGGTTTTCTTGAATGAGAAATATGCGAGTTTCAAGCGCTGAAGATGGATCTTCAATTGGATGTCCAAAACGGTACTTGCTAGTCACTGAAGTTCGACCGTCTTTAAATATTTTTACCCATCTGTAAAAATTTCTTTTATTCAACTTTGTCCGTATTTTGTGGTCATCAGTAAATTTTAACCAATTTTCACATTCTGAAAAAAAAGTTCTGAAAGTATTATAACTAACTTATTTATTGTTTTTTCTCCTCAGCAATTTATGTCCGTTAATTATTGAATTACCCTCATACATTTTCCTATTCACGTAATAAAAAAAATTGAAATATTTTTGTTTTTTTTTTTTCTATAACCGTAGCTAACTTAGGAGTTGCTTCCAGAATATCGTAAACGAAAAACTGTTGATTTAGAAGACATCCCGATACCGGAAGTAGAGTGTGGAATGAGAAATAAAGTGGTTTGAACAAATTAAAATAAAATTAAGCGAGTCCTTTTTTTCAGTTGTAAGGGTTATTCCTTTCATTTTATTCTAATTTAAAAACACAATTTACTATTCTGTTTATTTTTTCTTTTTTTTTTTTCTTTGTATGTAATTGATTCATTAGGTAACTCCTCTTCATTAGGTATTTCCTCGCTTGTGCGAGGAAATATAGATGAAAAAGTTTTTGGCACGAGAAAAATGCCATATCCTACAAGGGAATTTTGTTTTTCCCTTTACAATTTTTATCTTTTATACTCCCCTTTTTACTAAATTAAATTATTGTTGTTAAGTTAATGTATGAGGTTAGTTATAAAAAAAATAATCAAACTTTTTTAATTACGCGCCAACGGAAATACTTGGTGTTGTGCGGTTGGCGGTATTGAGCTTCGCACAACCTCCTCTGTAACCACATGTTCTTGGATTGTTTATTTTCTGTGTTCTTGTTGTTTGAGTACGATATATTTAAGTGTTAGTAGCGATTTTTGTAATGATTGAACTTTTGGCTCAATGTCGTAGCCGTAACCCACCTTTCGTCTTCTGTTACAATCTTTGGATGAATCTTTCATCGTCATCGGGTTGTTGAATGAATTGCCGGCCATTCTATATTCTTACTGATGTTCGATCATCAAACGAGGAAAAAACTTCTCTGTAACACGATACATGTTTGATTTTTCAGTCAAAATGTCATGACCTGATCCAATCGAGATGCTAAACCTTTCTGCAAGTTTTTTGACAGTCAATCGGCAATTTGCACGCACCAGATCGTTGATTTTCTGAACGTGTGTCAGCAGTTGAAATCGAAGGCCTTCTTGGTCGAGGGTCATCCTCAATTGACTGATGACCACTTTTAAATCCTGCTAACCATTCGCAGCACTGCGTATGACCAGACCATCATCTTCGCAAGCTTTTTTCAAAACTTGCAAAGTTTCTGTGAAAGTTTTCCCCAGTTCCAAATTTTACGTTGCTTCCGAAAAATACTTATTTTCGAAAATCGCTAGTAGCACTTAACATGTTATACTCAAATAACAATCACACGAAAACTAAACGAGATATCTCAGCAATCCAAGAACATGTGGTTACAAACTAGGATATAAGGAAGAATACTGCCAGCTGTACGTCATTAAATATCTCCGTTGGCGCGTAGTTAAAAAAGTTTGGTTATTTTTTGAACAGACGTCGTATGTAACCTACCTAGTCCAAGTTTTTCTCTCTTTTCCGTAGTAATCAATCCTAGAATTGGTTTGCAGCAGTCTTCCTCCTCCAGACAGTTCTATCGTGTGCTAATCTTCTTGTTTCTAAATACATTTTACACCAAACATTCTGTATGATCCGTTCAATATACCCATCTGTATACCCGCTTAATATAAGACCCAATAGGTCTTCCTCTTGCTTCAACTCTTTTCTTCAACAACCCTGTTTTATGATGGGAAACAAAATGTTATGCCATAGTAAATGGTTTCTTTAATAATCCTGGTAATCATGGCACCTTATCAATTCTTCGTAACACTTCTTCATTAGTTATTTTCTGCTTCCATTGTATCTTCTACATTCTTTGGAAGCACTGCAGCTCATATGCATCTGTTCTATTTTTCCCTTCTGCCCTACTCCTGTCCTGGTCCATGCCTCACTGGCGCATAGGAAACCACTCCACACGAATGTCTTCATCAATTGCTTACTCAATTTTTTGTTTATATTCTTTGAGGCGAATATCTTACTTTTCTATTGTATACTAATTTTGCTTTTTTTGTTTTCATCTCTTTACAACATTCTGTTCTCCAGTTTGTCTTAAAATTAATAATTTTAATTTTTATTGACCTACCTAATTTTCAACATTTTTCTGTAACACTACGCATCCAAGGTATCTTTTACTTCCTTTCAGTTTTTCCCAATTTTCATGTTTCACTACCATAATTTACTACAATCGATAAAAATATTTGCAAGAATTTCTTTCTCACGCTTAGATCTACGGTGTAGACTCTATTGGAAAACCTGTATCTTGAATGAAGCTTTCATTTAAATCTACTTTTTTTTTTGTAAAAAAGTAGATTTAAATCTACTTTTGGTTTTGATGTAAATCTACTTTATTTTACTCTCAAAATAATTTAATAATTATTTCTACTTAATAATTTTACTCTCAAAATAAAACACTCTGCATTTAATAATATAATATTACGATTGTTTTTCTTAATTCTTCATTATATTTCTGTACATCATACTTTATTTTTCTTTTATTTATTGTCAAACCGAGTTTCTATTTTAGTAATAAATCAATCCATTTAGTATTTATTTTAATCTATTTTTGTTTCAAGTAGTTACAATAATCTGTTTTTTCCCAATTCCAGTATTATTTGATTTCATTGTTTTTTCTGCTACTCCTAGCATTCCTATCTGTTAATAGAAGTGGTAGAAAATAACACTCAAATCAATTATAATAGTCCTAGCGGAAATACGAATTATTGTAAAATTCCAGTAATGCTTCTTTCTATACATTGATAACATTCAGGGATAGGTTACATACTTATTTCATTCCTTTCTGAATCAGTGTTCGTTTCTTAATTTTTTTCTTATTGTTTGGCACGTAAATTTTATACTAGTATCTCTTTATTTCTTTATACTTTTATCTAAAAGTTTTTTGTGTTTTTAACAATTAAAGAATGTAAATTTCAAATAGCCATACAATCTAAAAGATAAAAAATATTCAAAAAAAGCTAATTTTCGTGTTTTTTTTTTTTTTTTTGTTCAATTTATGAACATAATTTAGGTAATGAATTACAGAAATAATAAAAATGGAGAATAAAAGACAACTTATTCATTTTTTACAGCTTCTATGAAGTCTCTTTTCTACTAAGAAGATGTGATGTATTATACACTGTGTCTCAATTGAAAGTAATGGGTTAGTTTTTGTTCATACTTTTTTTCCCAGTCTCACTCTAATGAATGAAAAAAATCTGATTTATAAGAAGCATTAATTTAATTAGAAGCGTTAATATTTTAAAAGTAATTATATTCTTAACAAGAAGATTTTCAATTTATAAAAAAAAATATTTAAAAGTAAAACTACATTTCTACGGGCTTGACATAAGTGATATCTAGTATGTTTGTCTTAGTAAAAGCGGCAACGAGAAACTATTTGATATCTCATTCCCTTTGTAAGCCTTGCATAGGTTGATTAATATTATTATTATCATTATTAGTTATGAGAATGAATATGCCATATACAGGGTTGACTTATGTCTAATATTAGGTCATGTGTACCATTTGGTTAGGTGGTTACCTGATGTGCAAATACATTCAGATATATATATACTCGTACATATAATGAAGCTTCAAATTCATCGGTAAAAATATAACGCAACTAATATAATCACGAATTCTATTATAACACGCGATTATGTTATTATAGGAATGTAACTAATTATCTTGAAAATTATAAATAGAAATGAATTTAATTCGGATGATAAATATAAATGTAAATATTATTGAACTATTTCATAGTGCTGAAATTGTATGAATGCACGAATTAAACGTTATTAAATGTACAGTTAATAATAATACTAAAATCGAATTATTGATAATCGCTTACTACTCGTTTACTTATTAGAAGCTTTATTATTTTATTAAAGGTTGGCTTTATTCCAATTATAATTATAAAATATTAAAATTTTTATGGGAAATTTTCACATAAAAGAAAAATATATATATAAAAAAAAAAAAAAAATAGTAATAAATTTTGTATTATTGTGATATATTTAAGAATAGAAAATGAAATAAAAACAAGATTTATAATTTACGAACCATAAATGTTTAAGAATTGTTGTCTAACTTGACCTTATGAGTATGACCTCTGACTTTATGAGTATTTTGCCTTTGTATTTAAAATGGGTTAAATTCTACCTCTGAATGCAAGAAAGTTTTTTTTTGACCCTGGGCAAAAATTGCACAATATGCGGAGAGTTATTTATGTAAATTATAAATTTTAAATAACTTTTTAATTTTAAAAATTCCTTTCTTGTTTGATTATTTAAGTATTATTAGAATGGAAATGTATGTCTTTTATTTGAAAATTTATATTTTTAATGAATTTACAATAATAATTTGACAGCCATTTTGATATAACAGAAATAAAAAATGAAAATGGTAAGAGAATAATTGATATTCGAAATGTGGATTTACGAAGAATTGTAAGGACGGATGAGTAAAATCAGGAATTAGAAAATGCTTGAGAAAAATTAATGATAATTGAGAGAATTTATGAAGAGATCAAAAGATATAGGAAGATAAATTGAATTGTGCTTAATTGAATAAAATTTCTATTAACAAATTTTATGGAGGAGGTAAATTCTGCACAAAAAAAAATGTAAAGATGTGGAAGTTTTTTTTTTTTTTTTTTTCACCTCCAGAACCACCGTTAAGGTATATCTTCAGAGGATGAGATGAATGAATTGTAGCGAGTGTGAAAAATGTCATGCCTGACCGGGATTCGAACCCGGGACCACCGGATGAAAGACCGAGACGCTACCACTCGGCCACGGAGGTCGGCGTGTGGAAGAAGTGTGGAAAAGACATCTGGTAGGTAAAAAAATATTTAAAAAATGTTACAAAAATTCGTGAATAAAAATAAAAAAATACAGCACAAAACAGAAAATGAATTTTGGATTTTCAGCTAGTATGTTATATTGCAATAAAATACTAGTTCTTCGATAGCTTACAATTAATTTTTACTTTTTCTTTATCTGTTTAGCCTCCGAAACTACCGTAAGGTATTACTTCAAAGGATGAATGGGATGATGTGAATGAAGTGTAGTCTTGTACAATCTCAGGTTGACCACTCCTGAGAAGTGTGGTTAATTGAAAAACCCAACCACCAAAGAACACCGGTATCCACGATCTAGTATTCAAATCCGTATAAAAATCTTTATCTTTACTAGGGCTTGAAACTTATAACTCTCGACTTCGAAATCAGCTGATTTGCGATGTCGCGTTAACCATTAGACCAATCCGGTAGGTTATTAATATGTACTTAACACTTACTTTTTAACAGATTTAAGGAAGGTAAAGAAGGTTACTCAATTCGATCGTATGTATGTTTTTATGTCCTTGCATAGCTTTTGAGTGAATTCAATAAATTTTTTTTATACCAAATTACTTTTTACAATGTGTTACATCTTATAGAACCTTAGTAAATTTAAAACACAAAACACTTGAAAGTAAGTTCCCATCCTAACTCCAAAACAACTTTTATGATTACTTATGCGGAAAGTTCATACTCTTTAAACTTAAAAAAAAGATCCATTAGTAACGTAACGAAGTCAAACTACAATCAGAAATAAAAAAAAAGGAAGAGATGAACACCGAGAAAGAAAAAATGGAATATAAAGTAAGCGAAAAGACAAAAATAGAGAAGATTAAGTAAAAATAAAGGAATCAGAGGATGCGTTGCCATAATCACACAGAGTCAGTTTAAAGCCTTGGATGTGGAGGCATTTAAGTCTTCCAACGTCCTTTTTATTATCTAGAAGGTTCATGGCCAAGTAGTTCACAAGCTTATTTTGGCTCAACTCATATCTATAACTGAAGGTTTTATTTCTTCTTCAACGCAGCGTAATCCCAAATATTCATAGATCTCACTATTTATTCGAAAACAAAAGTGCCACAGTGATATATCTTGCAAACTTGTTCTGGAAACGTGGCAATTTCATTGCTGCTCTGCTTGTTGTTTTCAATAGATCAACTCTATTAAAAGTGCAAATCTGTTCCAAAACTCTTGAATACAATAACATCTTATGAGTACAATAACATCTTCTCAACCAAATTGAATATTTTTTTTTTTTTTAAATGATAGAGGATGTTCTCAGTTGACTCGTTCTTTTACTCAATGATATTGAGCCAATAGAAGAAAAATGCTAGTAAAGAAAACACTTTTCCCGCCATACAGCGCTGTCGTACATATTATTTTGTATGCTGTCTATGGACATTAAACGGTTGTGTAAAGAAAAAGAAACTTTGCATTTTATAATTAAATAAGATTATGTTCTACATAACTGATAAAAAAATGTATAAATGATACCTTTAGGTTCCCGGAAAAACAACACAAGTTGATTCCTTTTGAGAATTGAGGTACGAAAAATGAAAGGACAAAAACTGTCCTGTTCTGTTTCAAGAAAGTTAGTTTTCTTACTAGCATTCTGTTTGTAAGCTTTTTCGTATTTCAATTTTAAGGAAGTTACAAACTAAAAAGATTAAAATTAAAACTTAAAGAAAAAACATATACTGAAAAGCAAAAGATTACTTTTCCACTACGCTCTCAATAATCTTTTATAATATTTGAAATTTATTTTTTGAAGTCGGCGCCAAATTATTAATGAATTACGAGTAAATTAGATACGGATTATGAAATAAGGAATGTTCGAAGTATAGATTATGAAATTTTTTTGAATTTGGTGCAGACTTCAAAAAATTAGGTTTCAAAGATTGTATTGAGGGTTTAGTGGAAAAAAGTTTTTTTCTTTCCAGTGTAATTTTTTGAAATCTATATTTTTAATTTTTTTTTTTTTTGAAATCGGTACATTTTAAATAAAAAAGTTTTTATAAAAAAATTTTTACTAGTAATATCTGCATCACATTTAATTATTTATTATCTAATAGAATAAAAAATAAATAAAAATTTTATATCCACCTTACCAGCAAAAAAATATATATTTTCTCTGGATCTTTATATTTATTTAAAACCATCATCAGGAAATAAAAATAATGTAATTAGTCAAAAATTAAAATAATTACACGATAATTTCTTTTTTTTGGTAAGGTGGATATAAAATTTTTAATTATTTTTTATTCTATTAAAAATTTATCAGCTGAAACCATGTTTAAGAAATTTATTCGCTATCTATCCATACTTTCTCTGATAACTGTACTTTCTCTATTGGAAAATAAAACCGTAATTTGCGGGCATTATGATACTGAATCTTAATGATTAATTATTATATTTACGTAATACGGTCAAATATATATACTTATTGTTAACCATTTTTATTTTTTAGTTGTATTGGAATTTAATGTATATCTCGATTCCAGTATAATAGTTTTTTCTATGTCAGCTTTTTTTATTTGTTAATTTTAACCTGCTGATTATTCTGTACCGAAGCTTTTGCATATGGTAACATTAATTTTTAGCCATTTCTCCCTTACAGGACTTCTACAAAACTTATAAAGAATTTGATTCCAAATAAAATGCTATGAATAAAGTTCACAGAAACAAAATACAAACGAAAGAATTTCGAAATTTATTAAAAACAAAACATATTAAAATGTAGAAAATCAGAAATATTAAAAAAAAAAGAAAGAATTTTGTTTAAAACTTTTGTTTGCTAATTGCTAATTACTTACGAATATTTAACAGTTATTTTAGGAAGTGTTTTTCAATTTCAATCTTTTGTCTTGTGCCCCAGATTTTTCCAAAAACTACAAAAAATTCAGGTTAGTCACAAATTTAAAAAAAATTTCAGATCATGTTTTATTTAAAACAACTAAATTTATTCCTTAATTTGTGTTCCAAGAATTATTTTCTAGTATTAATTTTCCTGAGGGTGAAGAAATCACGGTGAAATATTTCGCCGGCCGACACTCGCTATGGAAGCGTTTCCGAACCTATATTTTTATGAACTTTCTTTTTTATTATTACCAACAGAACACGTTCTGAAAATGTTTTACATTCTTCGTGAAATATACTATATATATTATACAAGAAAAATTATTCAAATAAAGTATAAATATTTTTATTTATTAATTAAAAAGAAAAAAGATTATATATGACGAAGAGTCAAAATATTATTTAAAAAATACTCAGAAGCCTCAATGGAATGAATATATCTCGTTCAAAATTTGCTGAAGATAATTTATAAAATTTATTTAAAATAAATTACTTAAAACAATATAGTTGAAAAACATTTCTAATTTTCATTTAATAATCTCTAAAAGATAAGCTTCTTTTAGTATATCCCCATCGTAAGAAAAATTTATTGTATTTCATTCATTAATGAGGTCACTTACGTGACTAATGTTACTGTAATGTTTGTTTCGGGATAAGGAATATAGGTTAAATTTTTAAAAATTCTTACGAATAATTTTCTTGGCATGAATGGCACTCTAAATATTTCTTTGATTCTGTAAAAATAATTCTAGTAATGAAAAATATGATTTTATATTCACTTTCTATTAAATATTAATTAAATTCAACTTTTTAACTTATTTGTTCGTTATTGTTATTAATCCTTTTTTTGAAGTTTTCTTTTTATATCAGTATTATTTAAGTTATAATGAGATTTCTTTTCATTTTATTTTAAGAATTTTCGTCTGCTGAAGAATTTTATAAAGTTAAGTCCTGTTTATATATGATGTCTTTTATCCATAGTAAAGGATAATATTTATTTATTTTCTTAATTTATTTGATAGAGTAGTTTCTTTAAAAGAAAAAAATAATGAATTATTCTTTTTGATTTATAAACACAGTCAACTGCATTCCTTTTAAAAGAAAGTTTATCTTAGGTTACTTTTACTTATTAAATTTGTATTATTGCGACATGAAAATTGATAAAAAATTGAATCATACGTTATATATTTATTAAAGTCGTTTGTTATTTCTTATATCATCAGTAAAGTTGTAAGCTCCCTTTATTTATGGTCTCTTTCTTAAAAACTTTATACTACACTTCTTATATAAATGTGTAATTGCCCTCAAAAAAAGTAATGTAAGAGTATAAATTTTTTTTTTTTTTTTTTTTACCTCCGGAACCACCGTTAGGTTATATCTTCAGAGGATGAGATGAATGAATTGT